>KK119869.1:308059-332317 GCA_000611955.2 Stegodyphus mimosarum
TTTCCACCCTTCTTTTCCTACCACAACCTCTCAAGAAGACTTCCTACTCACCGTGTATTTTGAATGCCCCCTTACCGCACAGACGCTATATACTTACAAACATCCATGCCTTCTCCGGGCCCATCGGTATGGCAGTCAGCGTCACTGACCATTATACCGACTGAGCAGCTGAAGTCATGTGAAAGAAAAGAAATTTTACATAAATAAGCGAAGAGCAATATGTTAAGCAGAGAGCTGACTGAAAACATAACAGATAAAACATAAAGCTTCAAAATGTGTTTAGGTACAGAAAATAGTCTGTAAGGTTATTCAGCTGAACAAGAAAAATACTTTTATGAATTTCGCTAGGTCCAAAAACTGAATGTTTTCAAAACAAGAAAAAATTTAATTTCTTTCTGAACTCATTTGAATTATATCAAATCTGGAATAGTTTCAGATATACACTCTAACGAATCTAAATCAGACTTGATGCATCAGATATGCTATTTCCATTAATTAGAAATGATTGTGAACATCCTCAGTTACTCTAAAATTACGAGTGATTTATTTTATCTATAAAATAAATTAAAAGACTATATATTTTGTTAATTTTCTAAAGTATTTTCATCACATAGTTGTATTATTTAGCATATAAGAGCTCCATAGATCTGAAACATTTATCTGATTTTTTGAAGCAAGTGATTCTGAGCAGGGATTATTAAAGATTTACCTAAGAAAAGACAACGGTATTTATTAAATGCTTAGGTTGTAAGACTATTTCCTATATTTACGTTGCGCTCTATACTCTATAAAAGAAAAGTGCGATGGAAGGATGATGCCTTGGGAAAAAGGGAGGATTATCGCCAATCAGTTTCAGTTGAAGCAAAAGGATCCATCCTGTGGACAGCACGCATCGTCAAGAATCAATATCTATCGTTAGCCGAGCAGCCGACATGAAATATTAATGAGCATCAGACGCTGTTGCGGACGGAATCCCCCTTTCAATCGTTCTATCTTTAAGGGTTTCGCAGGGGGGAAAGCACGGATGTAGTTGAGCGTCTTTCCCACCCTCCCCCAAGTCTCCATGGAAAACGGCTGCTGTCAGAGGGAATGGACCGGACCGGATGAGGCCAATTGGATGTGAATTTTATTCTTCATGTGGGTTCGGGGCCCAGTAATGGGGCATTGATTACACTAGGGCTGTGCACGTTCCGACTCGTGGCAACGAGTCTAGTGACGTATCAGTGAGTCGGCGATGTGGCAGTTGGTGAACGTGGTAATCAGCTGATTTACTACCAAATGTAAATGATTCCCAACAAAAGAGTTCAAATAGGGATGGAGAGAGAAAGAGGCAGAATGTACGAATAACCTTTAAATATGCATTTTCTGAGAGAACGAAGTTTATAATATTTTATTTGGCAGCATTTATTTTATTAGATGTTATTGATTCTTATGCTACGAAACGTTTACCGCCTTTCTACAAATTCTGAAACTTTTAAATACTATAGTGTAAACTATTACTTAATGTAGTTGTCATGTATTATACCAGCAAGAAAGTATTGCAAGCAGTGGTATTTAGTTTAATTGGTTTAAAATGTGGTGCAAAACTATACATTAACTAAAAAGCACATAAATATTAAATACAAACTTAAAGAATACCTGAACATGAATACGAAAGCAACTACCCTAATTACCATTAATTAAGAAAAAATCACAAAAATGACGATTACTTAAAAGGCTACTTGTAGAATTTAATGAAACTGACCCACAGTATGCAACATATAGTAAGGTATAACATAACATAAGAAGAAATTACCATAGAATTATGGTGTTATAAAAATTAGCATTTGTGTAAAAGAACAAATTGGATGTGTCAGTGGTATAAGCAATTACCTTCAATATGGAGTATGATCTCCTTTTGAAGCAGTTAACACATACAATATTGTGCGATGCTATCAATTACGTAGGAAGTGAGAGCCACTGCTCTTGCAAAACAGTTGCAAGCGTGCCTAGGTTCTGAAGAGGAGAAATGAGAGTAGCTATACGTCTTCCTAAAGCATCTCAAACGTGCCCGGTAGGATTCAGGTCTGGTGAGGGAGTTGGCCACTCTATGCGTTAAATTGTTTCGCTGCTAAAAATAATCATCCACGATGCGAGCCCTGTACGGTCTAGCTTTGTGGTCCTATAGCCGGAAATTATCACTTATTGCCCCGTCGTAAGGGCGCACATAAGCATCAATTATATCATCTCTATATGTCTGAGCCTTTATGTTCCACGTGAGAAGACATGGAGATCTCTGCCCAAAGAGATACACCCCTAACACTGACACTGCCTCCTCCGTGTGCATCTCTTTGACGGGTGTTTTATGGATGATAGCAAGTTCCACTTTCTCTCCAAATCAAATAATGCGTACTATAGCTTTGAAGTCTAAACCTGGTCTCATCCGTAAAGAGAATAGTCCCCCATTGATCAGCTGTCTAGCGCTCATATTTAAGTGCCCACCTCAAACGTTCCCTTTTATGATGTGACATGAGTGGCCCGCAAAGGACTGCCCGCCTCGCTTACAGACCTCCTTCGTAAAGCTTTCTAGGTATGGTTGATGTTGACACCAACCTTACAATAGCTGCAGCAAGGGAAGATCTGAATTGAGACGTAGTTGAGGTTCTATTCCTTCGAGCGCATAACAACAAATGTCGGTCATCAGCGTTCATCGTAGCGGTTGGCTATCCTTGGCTGCACTTCCTGGACGGCGAATTTTTGGTTAGAAATTGTTGCCAAAGTCTGCGAACCACAGAAGGATTCACATTTAGCTATCTGGCTACTTCTTCCTATCTCTAGTCTCCCAACAGCTCTCCATCGCAGTTCTTCGGGAAAATGATACCTAGAGAGGCCATTGTTACAAAGTGGCTATCCCAGATTTTTTATCTCAGTATCAGCGAAATTTGCAGCCTTGCTCTAAAGCATGCAATTTTATGTTCCTCGCTGATGGCGCATTTTGATTGCAGCGCAACTAATTTGTATACTGCACAGTTTTACGCAGCAAGTCTTACTTGACGACATATTCCAATTTTACACTGATTGGCTTATTTTTTAAAGAATTATCGCTATTTTCCCTCATGTTTGGAAACCAGTGTATTACAATGAGAAATTTTTCCAAAAAAATATTTAAAAAAATTATTCTATCTTAGGAAAAGTTGTGTAGGGTGGTAATATTGTCTCATATAAATTGACAGTGAAAACTTAAACCTGGAGGAAAAAGATTTTTGCTGAAGGGCAATTAAAGTTGGAAAACTCTGTTAACTGGAGTATCAGATAAAAACTATTAATTACCCTATGTTTAAAGCTTCAAATATAACTTTTCAACAGGGTAGTATTTAAACACTAAACGTGGACGATTAGTGAATGCGAACACGTGTTTCTTTCTTCTTGTCACACAAACTGCTGCTAATTAATTGTTTTAAAACGGAAAATAATATTTCTAATAGTGCCAAGAACTACCCCGACGTGCTGCTTGGGACTCTACTAGTTACAAGTAAAGAATAAAAGTAAATTCAAATTCAAACTAAGCTGAAATGCAAAATAATACAAAATCATAATTTACATAAAGATAAAAACTAGGAAAACTGTCCACAAACACATTTGAAAGTGTTATTCTTTTTAATCAATTATGAAAACGTACGAATCAGTCTTATAAACACCATTAAAAGAAGTGAAGCTTAATCAAAATAAAGACTAAAATCTTAACTGCTAAAAACCAGCAATTTCTGAAAAAAAGAAAACTAAATTAAAATCACAGTTAGGAGATTTTTAAAAACTAATTATGCTTTAATTGCTCGAAACTATAAAATTAGGAAAAAGATAAGAAGCAAAAATAACGTTTACAGACTGTGAGGTATCGTAAAAATGGCTAACATTTGCCGAAAAGCAAGAGAAAAGGCAGGTTGCCAAATCCTGTGGTTGGAACGTGTGTGAAAAGTGAGGTGGCCATATTTTGTAAAAGTCTTGAAACTGCAATAAAACGAGGATCCAAAATACTTATCTGTAATGATATTCAAGAAGAGTTTGATGTTTCTCTCAATAATAGTGAAGTTCAACGAGACATCTTTCTCTTAGAGATGTAAATATCCTGTATTGCTTAAGACGACGTTCTGTGGAATATGATTTCATTCCTCAAGCTGTGGTTAACAAGTTATTGCTAACATGAAAACACGCTGTGGTATGGCTGCACAAGTCAGGAGAGTTGACATTCCGTATTAAATTCATAAGGCTTAATTTTTTTTAGTTATTCTTTTTTTCTTATGAGCTGTCCTTATAACAAATTATTATCATTTTTAGTGTTTCATGCTACAGTTTCCTGTTTATGGATAATAGTGAATCGATGAGGATTGAATCTGCGCCACATTTATCTGCAAGTCTGTCCTTCATCACGCATCATTCAGAATACGCGGTTAAACTCCGAATCTTATCTCAGAACCATATCTTTCACAGTTACGTCTACCTAGTCATTACAGATTGCAATGGTATGATTTGGGAACAGCTATAATGCACTAGTTTTGACACGCTGGAACCAAACTCAGAGATTCTCTACTGCGCAAATAAAAGCATGTCTCTTGAAGACAGACGTGGTAGTAGATTCACCAATTAATGTTTATTTCCTGATAAAAAAATTCTTTAGATGCAATACCTGATTTAAATTGTTATGGGTGCAATATGCAGACAGATTTGAAAGCTTAGTCCATCTTCAGACAATGGCTGATGCAAAGAAACGAGCGGAGCATGTCAGGCAAAGAGGAAAAAAGCTATGCATTTAGAAGAAATGTGAGATATAGAGTCAAAATCAGTTATAGTCAGTTATGGAAGATGTGATTGGCTGTAACAGACCTACACTGCTGTGCGTTACATAAGATGACACGAAATGGATTAATTTTGAAATGAAGCAGCCCAGAAAAAGTTATTATAAGTAACTTTATTTTTAGAACAGAAAGAGGTACCCCCCATATATATATATATGTATGTATATTATATTGAGAATATATTAATAGATATAGTCAGTATATATTAATATAGAATGTATGCTTGATTAGATTATCTTCTAGGAAATGTGAAGAAAACTGAGATAGTAAATCTAAAATTGGAATTCGTAACTTATTAAATGCTGACTTCATAAAAATAAAAATTTAAACAAAAGTATATTTAAGTAATTAAAATCATCGATTCTACAACAAGATCCCGACTTTTCAGGGGGATTTGAAATCCTTCTATACAATCACCAACAATTTATTTGGATCGCGCTCCGTCGTTTTCGTACTTTCGAACAAAATCTCTATTCGAAGTGCAAATTTGCTAACGAGTATTATAAAATATCTTAATTTAAATCTTAAAGAATTTCAAAAATGTGAAAAGCATTTCTCGGCGCTATCAGAAATATTTAATTTCAAAATAAAAATAGTATCCGTTTAGAACAATGCTTAAACTAAAAATAAGAATAAATGAAATAAAATTAAGGAGCAACGAAATAAAAAGAAGCAAAAGTAACTAAAGAAACATAAAAATAAATGTCTTATTAATAACGGGCTTTTATATGCAAATTGGCCAAAATCTGAGAGGAAGGAGAAAAAGGAGAAAGGAGATAATCTAATCATATAAATTTACATATGAATTCAACAAATACAATATTATTATCTCATTCATGTAAAGCAAATTAAAATTTTAAATTATGTAAATTCAACTGCAAACAAAATAAAATGATTAATTATTGTTGCGAACTAATTTGCAATATCATTCAGATTCAGAAAGAATACGCAAATTAAGTGCAAGCATGTAAATACATGAAAAAATACTATAAAAAAATTTTATCTTAAAACTAAAAAATTTTAAAACTAAATTTAATTTGCATAGAGTTAATAATCGGTGAGCAGGCAAGAGACAGATCTTTTCAAGGGAAAGTTGCCCCCAACTCTTCAATTACTCAGTTCGTGCTTCGTCATTAAGATTAAGAATTATACAAAACCAAAAGTAGTGAAAGTTTAAATGAGAAATTTAATATTTAAAGAATTTCCGAGAAATTTAGAAAACAAATCCACTATACGAAACAAAAATATTAATTAAAAGCACATAGCCAAAATAATTTAGAATCCCAAACCTATATAGGTACTTCCTTGGTACGAATTATGCATGCAAACCAAAATTAATTTTCTTTTAAAACTAAATTTTTTAAACTTAGCCGAGATAGCGCAAGATTTTACCTTTTAGCTCCTTTTCAAATAAATTCTGAAATTCCTTAATTCTTAAGGTTTTTCTCCCCTCATTGTATATATATATAGGTGTGTGTGTGTGTGTGTGTATGCAGAGAGAGAGCAATATCAACACATATATATATGTAGATATATACACACACAAATATATAGATACACACACACATATATAAAGATACACACACATATATATATATTATAAAGTATTTCTTTCGCCTTCTTCGCATACCTTCGTGGTGTAGTGGTCAGCACGCTCGATGCGCATGCTTCGATTCCCTCCGAAGGCGTTGCTCATTTTTTATGTCTCCTGCTTCCAAAAAACCTAATGTCTCCACACTGGCGCCCGAACCAAAAATAGTTAGTGGATGATGATTCTCCACCACCAGGATTTGGCGACTGGGTCCTCCAAACCCCAGTCGTTCTTTAAAAGGGGGAGTATATAAGGTATTTCTCACGCCTTTCTTCGCATGCTTCGTCAGCACGCTCGACGCGTAACCGAGAGGTCCGTGATTCGATTTCCGGCGAAGGCGTTGCTCATTTTTCATGTCTCCTGCTTCCAAAAACCTAATGTCTCTACAATATATGTGTGTGTGTGTGTGTATGTATATATACAGAGAGAGAAATATCCACACATATATATGTAGATATATACACACACAGATGTATAGAGACACACACATATATATGAAGATACACATACACACACACGCATATATATACATTTTGATGTATTTTGATGTATATATACATTTTGATTTTGATTTGATACAAAATACATACATTTTGATGCAATCTTAGGAACAGCTGCAGTATTTGGATTAATGATTAAGATTTGGATTATAGTCCGATAAAAAATATCAAAAATCGGAGAGATTAAATTCGGAAGAGAAACTTGGCTAAACGAAAATATGAAGCTAATTTGAAAGAGTTGTTAGAATTAGATTTCGAAATGGAAATAGCCAAAGTAAAGCGAACAATGCTTAGATCTTTTATATGAAGATTGGTTTCTAAATTCAATAACGGCTCATGCAAGGTTTTTCAATCAAATCTCAACAAATTCCATTTCTCAAGTATCGTGCCATCATCCCAATAGCTACCCATACTTATCTATGGTATATGGATCAATAAACAAAAATGTAAAGGGCATGTCCAATCACCATTACCTCCCCATTCAAGTCCTAAAAAATAGGCACACGGAAACTGAGCGAACAAAAGGGGAGAACCGCCTTCGCCAGACACCCCATTCCTCAATCTATCTCTCGATATGGAAGTGTTTAACGAACAGGAAGGATGGGAGTGGGTGTGTATGAAAGAAAGAAAAGGAATTGTTGATGGCGGCACTTAACAGATTTCGCCACCATTCCACTTGCGGCTAAAGAAAGAATGGCTGATGGAGATATTTGTAACTTCAGGTGAGATGTTACGCATTTGTGTTATAAATGGTAACAGCTACCCTTTTCGTGTGATTGTTCCACGTGTATTAAAGGATTTAAATAGTATCACCCTACACATTATATAAAAGAAATAACCAGAGACGATGCAACCGGTGCAGCTGCACAATGAGTCGTAATTTAAGGGCGGCAATTTTTTAGAATTTACAAATTAGCGCGTTTGAATGCCCACACTCTATTAATTTAATTGCATTATCAAATACATAAGCTATTATCTTTTTTACTTAATCGTAGGGGAATCATGCTCTTATTATTTGGGATATAAAACTGCAGATGAATTCTGCAAATGGAAATAATATTTTATCTATTATTCGTATTATATAATTCATTACAGAATTATTCTGTAAATGGGAATAATATTCAATCTGCTATTTCCATTAAATTATATGATAAATTATTTCCTCGTCTTAATGCATTAATTAGCATATCCATTTAAAATAAAAGCTTTCCGTATATTTTTTAATGCATTTGATCTTCTGGTTTTCAGTTTCCATTACACGTTATCAATAATGAAATGTTTAGTCATTATTAAAACACCAGCAGTAAATTTTAACACAATTATGAAATAAAGAAAATTAAATGAATTTGTTTCAGATAATAGAGAAAATATTTTGAATATTCACTTTCGGAAACTGGATGTAATAACAATGGTATAATCAACATTTTGCTTGAAGCTAAAATGAAAAAAATCTGCTGTCGACACTACATGATTTCCTTGCTTGGTTTATTAAATTACACACATATTCTGGTGCATTTCATTTAAACTCATTTTCCTCGAATTTCATTAGAGATATATTTCTCATCCAATTACTTCAGTTCCCGCTTCGTGGCAAAGCAAAAATACATAAAAACTCAAAATAACTTCATTAAAATTTGTAAAATACAGAAAAACATAAAACACCAAATACAGTTGAAAGAATTAAAAAAAAAGTTTTTACAATTAAAAGTAGAGTTTCTACGCAAAAACAAGCAATTCAGTCAACGGGCAAGAAGGCAGATTTTTCGGTGCACAAAAGTGAAAGTTTACTTTTGGTACCACTCGGCAAAAAACGTTGAAGGTGCAGCAACTGACTTAATTCACTATTCTGAGTTTCAAATGTAAATAAATGACAGTTCATTAGGCTTAACTGGCTACTTTTAAATTCTCGATAATTCTACAACTATTGCATGCAAACTAACTAACGGCATAAAAACCTTAACCGGTACATGGGAGGCGCACAACTACATGTTATAGCAGTCCCATATAAAAAATTTCAACGTCCTACGGCTACTTGTTCTTGAGTTATGCGACGTGATGGGATACATACGTACGTACAGACGTCAGACGTACAGACGTTCGTACAGACGTCAAGAAAAAAATCTCTTCTGAATCCATTTTAAATCCAATTTACAATCCTTTTTCGGCCAAAACAGTCCTTTATTCTGGCCGCACGTACAGATGACACACAAAAACATCGTTCAAATGCTTTCGAGAGCAGTTGATATGAATATTTTAGTTAAAATATGATACTCGAAATTTTTCGTGATTGCAATACTTCCTTTACTTCGTATAAGGAAGTAAAAAGGACATCGCAATCGCAGTTGGCTATTTAGTGTGCTAAGATGACAAACTTTGCCATCAAGTGAACCAAGACGGCAAACTCAAAACTCTCTTTCGGCCTGTCTGCTTAAGATTGCCACTCAATAAAAAGAATAATAATTCGATCAATTAATATTTTTTACCATTCTTGTTTTAAAAGAGATTGAAAAGTCTGTTTTGTAACTTGTGAAAATATCAAAACTTCATGTCCAATACAGTTTAGATGCTGAAATTTTAAAATCGTAGATGTCAAATAGTATCGAGTGATTATCGAAAATTCGCCAAAGATTCAGAAAGTAAGTTGCAATTTTCATACAAGTTTCATTAAAAAGATTTTTTCCGCTGTATTTGATGGTGCAAACATAAAAATTTTGATATGCTTAGTTTGTTCGTTAAATGAAGGTATGTGTGAAAAGCGTTTAAATATTAAATTAAAAAAATAAATCAAATCTTGAGAAAAATCGCCTTTCCACACTACATTTTCTTCAAGAAACAGTGTGTGTGCAAAATTTGAAATCAATAGCATATCAGGAAGATGGTTAAAAATCTATAACAAAATTTCCCTCACAGTGAAACACCACGAGTGAACTAAATAAAATCTTAATACAGTTGATATGTATCTTACAATACAGCAGTTAAATAGGCATTTTATATTTAAGAGTAAAAAAACATTTATAACTAACGAAAGCACAAACAGAATAATATTATAATGGATGATATATTAGAAAATATCTAGAATGTTTTTATTCACATATTATGATTTTTAGGAAAATATTTGTATCGAATTACGCTTTTTACTTTTTTGTACGAAGTAAAGGAAGTATTGTATTCACGAAAAATTCCGGGTATTATATTTCAACGAAAATATCCATTTTGACCGCTATCGAATGCAATTTAACGATGTTTTTGCGTAACATCTGGACGTAACGACTGAATAAAGGACGCTTTCCCCCAAAAGAATTATAAACTGATTTAAAAATGGATTCAGAAAAGATGTTTTCGTAGCGTCTGTACGTACGTACGTATGTATGTTTCTCGCATGAATCAAAAAACGTCTAGCCACACAACGTATATATATATATATATATATATATACACCCACTCTGTTATTCGGCTTCGTGAGCTCAGTTTTGTTTTAAAATTTTTACATGTTGGTAATTTGCGCATTTTTTTGCTTTAAAAATGATTGGAATATGTTATTCTTATCTTCTGGTTAAGGTTTTTATGTCTTTAGTTAATCCGCATACAACAATTGTAGAATTATCAACAATTTGAAAGTTGTTTAAGTGCGGTTCTGTCAAATTTTCTTACTATAGCAGCCATATTTATTTACATTTGAAAATTAGCAGAATAGTGAACAAGTCTTTTTGCCCCTTCAATGTCTTTTTGCATAGCGGAACCAAAAGAAAACTTCTAGTTTTGGGCACCGAAAAATCTGCCATCTTGCGTGCTGGCCGAATTACTTTTGCGCAGAAACTCTAATTTTAATTGCAAAAATTGTTTTTTAATTGTTTTCACTTTATGTGCTGTTTTATGTTTCTCTATATCTTTCGTTTTTTAATGAAGATATTTTGAGTTTTTATGTATTTGTGTCTTGCCGCGAAGTGAGATCTGAATTAATTGAATGAGAAATAATATATCTCTAATGAAATTCGAGGAAATAAGTGTTTCGTATTAGCAGCAAATATTGTCTCCAGTCGTCTCGGGTAGAGAAGAATGTTTACGAGTAGCACATGTGCATTAGGTAAGTGGCGCTGAATCGTTTGTGAAAAACTGTTTCATTTTTATTTGTTTAATTTCTTTTATGTATCGTTTTAGATTTATTATAGTATTTGAATAAAACGTGTGTCAACGATTAGATAATTCTTCACATGATATAATTTTTGTGCATTCTGAGTTATAAAATGAATGAGATGTAACGTTGTTAGGTGAACCTAGCGCCAAAGTTTCACTATGGTAAATAAATATAGTGAATTTTAAAGGGTGCATTTATTTTATTGTGGTTTATGCGCAAGCGACGAGGTAGATTTAATTCAATTTAATAAATTTAAATGAAATGCAGGAAAAATGCGTATAATTTAATGTTCCGTACAAAGAAATCATGTGGTGTATAACTCAGATTTTTTAATAGCATGAAAGCAAGAAAACCTGATATCTCTTCTGTTAAGCTTCTGTTTTTATCTACGCAGTGTTTTACAATTATAGAGGAGATTTGTTTTCTTAAAAAATATTTTAAATTTTTCTTTCAATTTCGCTAAGTTACTTGAATATTATATTAAATTTAGAATTTGTGCTGCGAAATAAATTTTATGGATGGTAGGGAAGTAAATACTGATTGCTTATAAACACACACACACACTCACAGTATATATATATACATGAAATTAAGCTCAGAAATAAATTATTTTTAATAGATTAGCCTATCTGAGGAAAATGTGTAGGGCCAATAAATTGTGCCTGTAAACTGGAGGTGAAAAGAAATTCTTTAAGACTGAGATGTAAAGATATCTTTTGTTCTTAAAGCGGGAAAAATCTAAGAATTGGTATAACTAATTAAAGAAAAGAATGAAAAAGTAAAAAAAGATTACAATAAACTATTAATAACCCTTTGTTTAACCTTTCAAACAGAACTTTTCAAGAGGTTAGTATTTAAAATAAATTACGTTATTTCCTCCACGACATCTTCGTCCACGATGTTTTTGGGGCTATGTTTTCGGCGGACACCAACATAACAAAATTAAGAATAATGATTCTCAGTGGGATCAATGAAATGTTATAGGGGTAATAAGGATCAAGGGGCCAATTGGAGGTCGACAGTTGTATATGGACCAACAACTGATGGGCATAATGAAGATTCGATTTATTAAAAAAAAGTACCAATAAAATGGAGAATTAATTGTTTATTGATATAAAGCTCCATCGTGTAGTAAGGAAGAAATCTTAAAATAAATAAAAACGAAAAAAATATTTAAAATATTTTTAAAATAAATAATATTTCTTTAATATATAATTTTATGCAATTACACCCAGAACCGATGAGAGTTTGATGAAATTTATTTTACCAAAAGGAACAAAGACATGAAAGTTCTGGAACATTCCAGAGAAAAACTCATATCATTCTTCTCAGTGTCACGAAGCACAATCAGAAGTTACACTTCAAACTATTGAGAACGTTAACACAATGAAGGGTAACTAAAGAGCAAAGCTCACGCGGAGGTACCTCAATACTTCGAAGTCGACTCTGAATTAAAAAACTGAGAACTGATGCTCTTTTCGGTCTTTTATAGTTAGAAATCTCTAGTACCTTCCATTTCTCGAAATTACTGGAAGGCATTTGGGGGCCGGATATAAAGATCAGTTACAGTTACTGAATTACAATACTAATTAAAGTTATACAAGGTCCGGAACCAAATGTCGCCAAATGGTCGCCAAGTTTGGCGACTTTTAGCGATTCCTAACCAAATTTGAAGGCTAAAATTAGTCGCCAAAACCCTCGCCACCGTAGTGATATCATTTACTTAACGTTAAATAGATTTTCCCCTGTAGTCTTATTTTTCCGGAAGAGCTTCATCTCTTTCAAACATTTTATGTTACGGTATAAAAAAATATATTACAATTCCACGTATTATTTCACTAAAATTATTTACATTTATATAAAATTCGTAACAATAAGAAGAATACGGAACTGGAATGGAAAACAAGGAGCAAGTTAAATATTTTTGAAAGAAATAATTTCAAAATTAAATTTAGCAAAATTATGCCAAATGTTGAAAAAAATGCATTAATTCTTCATAGGCAGCCATCCTTTTTGTTTAAATCGAACTTTGTGCCATTAGAACCTGTAATTATGTCTCTGAAAACTCGTTTATATTTGTGAAATTTAAAATAATAATTATATAAAAAATAATTAAACATAAATGTAATAAACCATGTATCAAAACTTTTATTCATATTCTTAATTTAATTATTACCTATAAGTTATTTATGTGCAATTGTTTGTGCTATGATCATGTTATGTGCTGTATGTTATAGAGAAAAATATAAAAGAGTCAACCAAGAAAACCATTTAAGGAGTCAAGGCAAGAAAAAGTTAGGAATTCGTAGTTCAGAGCTAAATACATCTTTTGCCTGGTGTTAAGCATTTTCAAAACAATGGGTTTCTGCTGTTCAAAAGTTAGGTAGTGCACTTTGATACGCATATGTTATTCTGAGTATTCAATAATTTTTTTTGTCATTGATGTAACGTATTGTGATATTGTATATTTAGGTGGGAAAATTAGTTTTAATTCTGTGCCATTTGCAAAACTGTTTGAAAAAGACATTTCAAAATGAGGAATTTCTTTTAATGGACTTCTGAGTAAATTTAATCGTTCCTATAAAGGATGATGCTAGTAAATTATTTCAAGAAATCATTCAACAAAAAAGAAAAAACATTAGATTAAAAATTAGACTGGTTTAAAATGTAAATATAAGCAACTAAAAAAGAACTTCCTTTTAAACAATAATATTTTTATTTTCTTTAATTATTCTGCGAAATTTCATGTTACGAAAAGTTTTTGTTAAATCTGCTTTTAAGTTCATTTTCCCCCATATGTCATTTTATGAAGATTCACTTTATCACTTTTCATCTTCATATCTTCCAAATAACACGTCATGAAATTTCACTTTGACTCAGATTTGCAGAATTTTCATATCATCAGAATCAAATTTATGCTTCTAGTGCCAAATGGACTCTCAGTAAAAAGTGATTGCCAAGTTGCAGCAAACGGATAAAAGAAATCATTTACTAAAGCCATGGGACAATATTCCAAATTTAGAGATTTTATATGAATTTCTTTCTCTAAATTTACATTCACCGACTAGGGTTTACCTCAAGAGAACTTTTATAAATTTCGAATTGTTTTTCAATTTGAACTTGAAACGAATATTATTATTCCAAGGTTAAAAGAATATCTCCCATGTATAAAACCGGCTTGCATATAAAATTGTCAACTATATTGATCAATATTTCAAGCTCTTCAGAAGCCTATCCTTTAACGTCATTACTTATTGAGGATTCAGATGTCCCCTGTAATGATGTACTATTAAAAGCTATGAAATATCTGTGATCTGAATGGTTATGTTCATTGATTTTTCTCGCCGAACTCAAAGCGACAAATTAATTGTTAATTAAAAGCTAGCTTTAAGTCAGCATTAGCATTGTGTAATACAAATTTCTTGGTTTAGAAAGATGCTTCATTAATACGCAAGGATAAAATTAAGAAACAAAATACCTTTTAACGAGAAATCCAATTTACTTCGCGTCATGGTCACAATCGGGATAACCTGGTGGCTAAGGAATGCAGCCATGAAACTCATCACTCAGTAGTAGATAATAATTTGACATAATGTAAGGTATTTTCCCCCTCCTTTCTGCAAGCCTTCGTGGTGTAACGGTAGCACACTCGGCTCGTATTTGAGAGGACCAGGCTTGAGTCTCGGAAAGGGCATTTCCACATTTTTCCCAGCTTTTGCTTCGAAATAACCTAATGACTTTGCAATAATATAATTTTAAATAACGGTTAGTTAATTTTTCCAGTCAGGGTCCAACGTTTTTGATAATGTCATCAAAAGTACTGCTATACTAGATGTTGGATGAACAATTTTTTAAATCGCAAGATAACTTCTGCACCGCAACCAGCAAGATAACTTCGACTGCTTTGGGAAAGATCTTTACATACACAGTATTTTTTAAACTGTACTAAATTTTATTCACCACACGTAATTCCTAACGAATTAGAAGCGTGACAGTAAGTACCCTAAGGATAGAATCGCACAAAACATCCTTGGGATATTCTAAAGATGTCGCTTGCGGGATAAGTGCACATCCTTAGAACATCTCGGAAAATCCCACTTACCATCCTAAATATACTCTCCCAAGTGCTTAAATATCACATCCATTATATCTCAAGAGTATCCTCTCTAGTTCCCAGCAACAAGAGTATGGGATACTTGAATCTGAAATCTGACTCAGTATATTCTGAAGATATTCCGGAATATTCCCTTAACCTCTTAAATACATCCTCCTGGGTACTTAATGTTCCATCCCAATATATCCCCAGAATATCCTCTCTAGTTCTTCTCGACACAGTATGAGATATTAATGAATCTGAAGTCCCTCTCACTATATCCTGAAGACATCCCGGAATATTCCCTTTACTTCCTAAATGCATCGTCCCGGGTACTTAATGTCCCATTCCAATATATCAACAGAATACGCTCTCTAGTTGCCGTCTACGGAAACTTCGATTTATGAAATTTGAATTCCTACATATACATCTTGACGATACCTAGGAACATCCCCTTAATCTCCTAAATATATCCTCCCAAGAACGTAATGTCCCATCCCAGTGTATCCTTAGAATTTCCTGTCTAGCTTGCATGGACAGAGTATGAGATCTTACTGAATTTGAAATGCTACTTCTTACATCCTGAGGACATAGCGAATATCCCCTTAACCTCCTAAATACATCCTCCCGAATGCTTTACTTCATATTCCAGTATTTCCTTAGGACATCAAGCGTGATTCCCTTGTCCAGTAAAGATACGAAACTCTTCACATGGTGTTACTTTCCAGAACCATGAAATGGATATCAGGCGATCAATAGATAATATAGTACATTATTTTATGATTTACATTAATTGTTTCAAACTTTAAATTTTTATTTCTTCTTAGTTTCAACATTCGTCGCCTTAGCAAGTTAAAAATCCTAAATAGTGTCTTCTGTAATATTCTGACTGTATTAAACTGTAGTGCAAGTTAAGATATTGATTGTTGTCAGATTTTAGACTATTCCGTTTTATAAAATAAATCCCAGACTAATAATTAAAAAAAATTCTGAAAGCTTTCCGATTTTTTATGTTACGCCCAAAGGGGCGTTTCTTAAACTTTTTCTGTGTTACCTTTATTTATTAAACATCACGTTCTTCGCACTTAAACCATAAAATTCAATTCAATACTAATATCACAAAATATTTAAAAGCGAATATCTTTAGAATTTCCGATACACAGTCTCGCGCGCTGGATTTTTTTTTGTACAGTGTTGCCATTGCTCGCTTTGAAATCGTTGTGTTAATCTAAAATTCGTTAAAGTTTTACAAAATATGAAATCGATAATAAAACAAACTCCAAATTAGGGCTATCAGATGCCCATATTCGGTGAAAGATCACGTTATTGAAAATTTGATGGTTCTAGGTACCTTTGTTTTATCACAATGCGAGAAACATACATACATTTATGCAGATTCTTTATTATTCAATTTCTCAAGTATAACACAGGGCGATAATATTTAATGGCAACAGTCTGAAAAGTGATACGGACATTTACAGTGAATCTATGCAAAATGCCAAAACGAAATTAATAGCCCTTCTAAGATAACACTTCTTTGGGCTAAAAATAGTACCTTAACATTTTTTCAAGTGGCAACACTCTCCAATGAAAAGAGAAAAAACGCAAAATGGTGTTTGGAAACTATAGCATTTTTGGGCTAATAAAGCCAGCAATTCTAGACAACGTATACAGTGCTAATTTTAATTTTTGAAATTAAATATAATCTAATTAAATTTCACAAAGCGTTATTAAGAATGTGCTTTTTAATCAAATGATTTTAGAAAATAGGGTTGAAGGTAGCTAAATTTCATTTGAGAGAATAATTTTATCTCTTGATTAAAGATTATGCGGCCTGAGAATAATTTATTGGTTTGTGTTGGTTTATTTGCTTATGATAAAGCACGCGAAGACAATTTGCCTGAGTGGAAGCATGTCTTCGTGGAGGAAGTTCTGAACGAAATTTTCCCATATCCACGTTACACTTGGGGAAAATCGCAAAAACGCCCAAGCTGGCTGCCCATTCGCCAGCGAATGAACCAGGTCGAACTACCAGTGTTCAGCTCAGCAGCTGGGAAGCTAAATAACTTATTAAAAATTACTCTTTGAACTTACGATCCATAAAATGCAAGAAGGGCCTATTTTAATTTAAATAATTTTCTTAATTTCAAATAAATTTTCAGTTTGAGTTTTAATTTATGTTTGTTTGTGCATGTAGGCAATATCTTATAAAGAACAGCACCAAGAATCAGCCACAATTTACAAAGTGACAAAATTACAGTGCGTCATTTGAAGCACATAAGAAGAGCATATGCATTTTTAGTGCAATAAATGCTTATGAAATGATGCTTCGATCATTTACATTGTAGAGCCTTAATCAGAACACATACTTGTGAATATAAAAGGAGTATTCTTTATTAGGATTTATGTAAAATTTTTAAACTGCATTACAACGCAATATCTGTTTGAATTTTTTAGATTTATGTGGTAATATTAGATAATTGAAAGTTGATAAGAACTGCGACTGTTAAATTAAATTAAAGGGATAGTACACCTTTAACTGAGAAAGTAGTCCATAGTAAATTTTTTCAGCAGATTCCGTAGTAAAATTTTTCAGCGATTGACCTAAAGATAATAGTACAACAATAATATAGTTAGTATAGATTAAAATAATAGTTAATAATGGGGAAGGCAGACTGTGAATTTATTGAGAATTGAGAATAATCTGATTTATAAATAAAATCTTCGCATAGATAAATGTTAACAATGAGTATTTTTTATGCTATCAAAAGAAAAATAAATATCCTTTAGTATAAGATTATGCCAAAACATTTCGAAAGACATTCCACATTATTATACATTTAAAATTTTCTACATTAATACAATAATTGGTACTTCTCTTCTGCAATGCCCTTGGCGAGAAAGTGTATTTGGCGTATTTCTGCTCTGGAAGCAAAGGGTTACCACATGCGTATGTGCAAGAAACAAACAATTCCCGATCTGCGCAAATGTTACTCGTTTTGCTTACTGTTTTCAATTAACCATCAACAGAACAAGAAGCTGTAGTTGAAATTTGAGACATTATTAGCTGCAGTTGCTGAGCTATGACCAAAAGGATGAGTATGTAAAAACTGAATTTTTCGATATGTTTATGCATTTTATTTAAAATAAACTGATATAAATTTTTTTGAAATGAGATAATAAATATCATTTACCGATTTGTTTATATGTGCTGTTATTTTAAATAAATTTTAATTGTATTTTAAATACGATAATTAATGTCATCGGCAGTGTATGAAAGCCGGCATTCTATAAGATACTTAGGCATTTTATAGAATGCCGAAAACCGTCCGGGAGTTTATGAAACGATTAACATTTCATATATTTCCTAGGCATTCTATAGAATGTTAAATGACAAACGCAATGTACGAAACAAATCTCCAGTTCGTTTCGAATATTCATAAATTTAATACATTCATATACATGGGTACTCCTAAATTTATTAAAAGTTATTCGAGAGAAATATTCCGTAACAAAAGTTGTTAGCGAACAACATTTGACTTTTCCTTCTTCTTTCCAAGTAGAAACCGGTTTTAGCCAAGTGAATAATTTACATCGGAATCGGGAAGCAGGTTGACTAATTTCGAACGAGGTGATCTAAGAATTAGTTAAGCAATTTTATGCCCCAAATTAAGAAGATTGCATCAATACATCAGGAGTAGACATTAACATTAATTAAAATTATATTTTTGGGCCATTAAAATCCCTATTTGTGTTTCTAAAATCTTGTTTATATTTCTAACATTCAAAATAACAATAATACAAAAAAGGTTAAAATAAAAATCTAATAAACCTTTTTCGTTGCAAAGCTTTCATTCATATTCTTAGCCTAGCTGTTATTTTTAACTTATTTATATTTAATTACTATTTGCATTATAATTTTGCTATATGCCGTGCATTATAGAGAAAAATGTAAGCGGGGTGATGAAGTAAACCATTCTTTTAAAAAGGATCAATGCAAGAAAAATTTAGCACGCTTAGATGTTTTCTCTCTATACATTTTTTTTATTAAAAATATTCATTGATCTGATCAAAATACGTAAGGATAATCACATCAATATTGATAATCTCTGAAACTCATAAAAATGCTTCTTCTCTGAGAAGCACGTCAACATTATGCATAACATTCCTGATACAACAGAACGTTGTATCAGGGAATTTCCGAAAAGAGTTAAACACACTTACGTAACAATAGATATCCCCATTGTCCTGCTGCAGTTGGAGCTTATACAGCTTTGTTTCCTCATAACATTTAGTGTCATTGCTTCATGCAGATCTAGTTGCTTTTGGAAATTCTGAAAGTTAAATTCTTGGGTGTTTTCTTACAAACTAACGACCACCGCAACCAGTATGTGGCGAACGTGACTTCAAATCAATTCCTTGATACGGTTGGAAGTTTAAAGCTCACTTCATTTGCATATTCCGAAATTTCAAATAATACTCCAACGTTCAGGAACTTGCACTGAGAATTCGTTCGTGTCTTTACGACTTGCATATACGGTAAGTGACATATTATTTACACAATAATATTATAGTGGTTTCAGGTTAGGTGTAAGTGTGGTTAAGAGCGTCAGTAAAGTACAATACTTAAAGAAAGTAAGAATGAGAGCAGAGATTATTTCAATTCTAGAAATGATTTCTTCTTGAAAATTATATGAAACTGTATTCAGAGAAAATATAACGTTTCGTGACTTACCTTTATTTATTAAATACCACGTTCTTCGCACTTAAAACACAAAATTCAGTTCAACAGAAAAATCTCGAAGTAATTTAAAAAGAGTGTGCCTTTCAAATTTCCGACACATTGTCTTCTCGCGCGCTGGAGATAAAAACGTTTTTTTCTCAAATCGAGCAGTGTTGCCACTGCTCCCTTTGAAATCGTTAAGTTGCTTAATCAAATATTCGTTAAAATTTTATTACAAAATGAAAAAATAATGGAACAAATTCCAAATTTGGGCTTCCAGATGTCCATATTCGAGTAGAGGACTATATTATTCAGAATTTGATGTCTCTAGGTACCGTTATTTTTTCACAATGCGGAGAAAATACATATATTCGTGAAGATTCTTCATTACATAATTTCTTTAAATATAATGCAGAGTTCTAATATTTGGTGGCAACAGTTTGAAAAGTGAAACGCCGTTTTACAGTGAACGACGCAAATTGCCGAGGGTTATTAATTTCGTTTTGGCTTTTGGATTATTAGCCCTTTCGGATTAGGGCTAATATTCCAAAAAATGGAACAGCAAATTTATGGTAACGGTGTACCAACATGTTGACGACTTGCATTTAGCACCTAGATCAGCATATTTTTGTAAGGACATCTGTTATATACACTGCTCGACAATGAAAATGCAACACAAAGAAGGAGTGGTCAGAAAGTGATGAAATTTGGAAAAAAGACAGAGCCAGCAAGCAGCAATAAGTGATCTTTATTTCAAAATGATAGTCAGAATACAGAGCGAGAACGGCGTCAGCTCAGTATGATGTGGGACCACCGCGGACAGCGATGCACGAAGAAATACGTCTAGGCATAAAGTCAATAAGAGTGCGGATGCTGTCCTGAGGGATGGCTCTCCATTCCCTTTCAACCATTTGCCACAGTTCGTCTTCTGAACAAGCAGGGGCAGAGCCTGCAAACGGTGTCCAATCACTCGATTGCTGACAGGTCAGGAGAGTACGGTGGCCAGGGAAGCATCTGTATACCTTGCGGAGCATGTTGGCGGATGCGAGCACTGTGTGGTCGGACGTTATCCTGCAGAAAAATTGCATTAGGCAGCCCCTGAAGGTAGGGGATTGCCACCGGCCGCAGTACATTATCCAAGTATCTTTGGGCAGTCATAGTGTCCTGAATACGAACTAGAGGTGACTTGGAATCGCAGGCAATAGAGCCCCAAACCATTATGCCACGTTGTCGCGCGGTGGGGTGTTCCACAGTTGCTGCCGGATTAGACCTGTCTCCACGTCGACGCCACAAACATATGCGGCGACTGTCACTGGATAAATAGAAGCGTGACTCATCTGAGAAAACAGCGTTTCGCCATTCTGTCATGAACATTGCTCCATTCTAAACGTTGGCGTCTATGCTGTGGGGTCAATGGCAGTCTTCTTAACGGACACCGTGAGTGCTGGCCACGTTCAACCAATCGACGGGAAATGGTTCTTCTCGACACGGGAACATCCAGGGTATTTTGTACACATGCTGCAGAATCGCGGTATAAGTGACTTGCGGGACCGCCACAGCTTGTCGGCGGATGCGTTAATCCACGCTTGCTGACGTCACTCTGGCTGCACCTGCATCCATCATTCCCTTGTTCCAACCATGTTCGCCATAGCCGATGCTCGTATCCATGTGGGTATCAGCTGCGATTTGACGTAAAGACCAACCCGCGCTTCTCAGTCCGATTACCATACCCCTCGTAAAATCGTCTATCTGCTGGAAGTGCCTTCATTGACTGCGGCCTGACATTCTCTCTTATTACACGTATCTTCCGAGACAAAAACCAACTTTCTTCGATAGTTCGTGTGGCAGAAATAACGACACGAATATTGTCCATTCTGCACGTTCCTTCTCTTATATCTTACTTTACGTGTATCGGAGAGCTGGGCATTTCACATCATTCGCATAACTCAGTGACGTGCGTCTACTCTAAAATTTGCATAAATTTCTGACCACTCCTTCTTGGTGTTGCATTTTCAATGTCGAGCAATGTAGATAGCCAGACTTAAATAAAGTAATTGAAGAGTAATATCTGCATAACAAGAAATATTTCTTTTTTTATAAATAAGTGTTGCATTATTTTTAAAAATTAAAAAACAGTCTAATCATAATGGTCTCTTTTATTATCAATTTGAAGAATGAAACATGTTTACTCTCAAATAAATTACCATATAAAACAGTTAATGCATTATTTTGCTATTAATTGCTTTATACATTTTAATTATCGAGCAGAGTTTATGGAATATACCATTTTATAAAGGGCAAATAATTTTTAAAGCATTTCTGATTTTAAATCCTTTTAATTGTGATATTTAAGGCTTGGTTTGATTAAAAAGGGTTTAATAAATTTGTTATACGTAGGATGATTATAAATTAAAATTAGCCCGTTCAAAGAATTCTTCAGCTATAAGAAGTAAGGGCATTGACGCCAAAATTCATATATACGAAGGATGCTTCCAAAGTTCAAGGACTTAAATACATTTTTCAATTTTCTCTGAACGATGTAATCAAATACGGGGAATGAAAATTGTCACTTGTACGGATCCTTACTTTTGTTCTCATGTTGCTATTAGATCAGTTTAGAAAGAAAGTATTTTGCCCTGTTACATTTTGCTTGACACCAAGAATTACATCGGCAGGAGATCGCGGTCAGAAAGCATTGAAATCTTCTCTCTTTTTAACAATACACTTCTCCGTTAAAATTTACTAGCATTCTCTCTGTTCTCTTTAGTGATACATTAACTGTTTTGTCTTTGTACCCTGGTATACTGGAATAAGAAACGTCCATGTTTCGATCATATCTTGGCAGTATAGTACAAGGATGTTGTAAAGTCAGCTGCAGGCCTTCTGAAATATTTCATAGTTTTTGAGTGAAATCGTAATTCTTGCCGGAGCCTCAAATAACATGAGGTCCGATACTTTATTTTATCATTTTACTATTTATCATTAATTTAACAAATTATTAAATTTTTATTTATCTCTTTACATTTTATGAAATTCTACCTTTAATTCAGATAGCTTAATATTTTAATTAGTCCAAAGGGATTTAGTTCCGAAGGACTATTACTTCCGTTTGGGCGTTTTGCGTTGTTTCACAAGAAACGGCGTATCACTTTTCAATTTAGTGCTTATGTTTCTTTGTTGGTTATTTTTTTTTGACGTAGCTTTCTTTTCAAAAATCGTCTGCGTGCGTTGCACAGGAAAATAAAAAGGAATTTTAATTACAGTTCTAAATAAATAGCCAAATAAATGTGAAATTCGTAACAACATTCTCTAAAACTTTAACGAATTTTTCATTAACAAACTCAAAGATTTCAAAGCCAGCAATACCAACGTTGTACAGAAAAACATTTTTATCTCCAGCGCGAATAGCCAAATAAATGTGAAATTCGTAACAATATTCTCTAAAACTTTAACGACGAATTTTTTAACAAACTCAAAGATTTCAAAGCCAGCAATACCAACGTTGTACAGAAAAACATTTTTATCTCCAGCGCGTGAGAGTGTGTACTGAAATTTCTAAAGATATGCTCAATTTAAAATTATTTTGCGATATTGTTGTTGAACTGAATTTTATGGTTTAAGTGCGAAGAACATGGTATTTAACAAATAAAGGTAACACACAAAATGTTAAATAAACGTCCCTTTGGACGTAATTTAAAATCTGAAACCTTTCAGGTTTTCTTTCTTTTTAGTCCAAAGGGATTTATCCCGAAGGACTATTACTTTCGTCTGGGCGTTTTGCGTCGTTTCACAAAAATGTCCGATTCACTTTTCAATTTAGTGCTAATGTTTCTTTGTTGGTAATTGAAGTTGCATTGGGTTGGCTATTGGAATTTTTGGAATTGTATTATGTTGGTTATCGGGTCTGTACTGGATGGATTAATGGAATTGTATTGGGTTGACTATTGGAATTATATTGGGTTTGTTTTTGTGTACGTATTAGGTTTAGTTTAATGTTTGTTTCGTTCGGCAAGTTTTCATATTATTAAGCAAGATCCCTTTGGACGTAATCTAAAATCTGAATCCTTTCAGATTTTTTTTAAAGTTATTTTAGTTATTTATAGTTTCTTCTAACGGCCTTCCAGAGGAACTCTGGCGCTTCTGATTTAAAAAATTAAGCCCTGTACCTCTGTGATACTGTGTTGCTGTTGTTGTAACGACTTATCTCACTTGTTTGAGAGTAATATCAGAACAAGGAGCTACCTTCATCGAAGCAAGGAGGACAAGATTGCGCCTGTTGTTAGCAAGAACTTTGAGCACCATACAAGTGACACTACGACTTCGCTTAGTTTCGCCCCTTAGTTCCACCGCTTAGCCCGCCAAGAGCACGCTGGAGGGGTGGGTC
>KK119869.1:332374-356280 GCA_000611955.2 Stegodyphus mimosarum
CGGCTCTCCGATTTAGAGTGTTCCATGCCGCACTGACACTATACATTCACAAACATCCATGCCTTCTCCGGGATTCGAACTCGAGCCCTTCAGTACCCAGTAGGCTCCCCTAACTACTATACCGTCTGGGCGGCTCTCTGTGATTCTTCGATTATGAAATAAGACACGGTACTTCAATCCAGGCGAAACTTCAACTTTTCCTCTCTGAACAAGGCTCTTCAGGTAGTCTTAAAAGCCAACCTGAAGTTAGTTCAACTGTCTAGAACTAACTTCAGAAAAGAAAAAGCGAATTAAGAGCCAGAACATCTGACTTTTACTATTACTTTTACTATACAAGGTCTATTTAATTGTATACCATATATTGAAATTAAATTGCTATGTGTCCATCGTCATGAGGGCATTGGATACAAACCTTTTCCAAGTACTAGTAAACCTCGATCTCTAACGAGTTTATTAACTTTTTTTTAATTAAAATGACCAACCAATTTATTTGTGTCTTGTACAACACTCAACTCTTGTTTTTATTGCCCAAAGATCTGTCTCGAATAATTTTTTAGGATTTAATATTGATGTTAACCCCCCTTCGAACTCACGAGGTGTGTTGACGATTTTTTGATTGCCCTATGTTGATATTAACTCGTCGAGCGCAGACAGAGAGAACTAGCATTTTGTGACTGCTCAGTGATCTCTATCAGATTGTTTTTGATTACGTTCATTTTCAAAAACATTACTTGTAAACGTAAACATCGATCAGCTTATAAGGTAAAGCTGAGTGAGTCTGTGGTGGTTTAAAATAGAAATGCCAAGTTATTTTCATTTTCTTAAGTACATATGTATATTTTTAAACATTATAATATTTTTTGTAATTTCAGATGATGTCGAGTTACAATAATTTTTAGTAGTTCCGGATGAAAAAAACACAACGAAAACATTTTTAATAAAATGTGTTACTGAAGGTTTTTTCGAATGTTTCTTTTAATGAGAAAAATAAGAAAGTATGTAATAATTGTTTTTGGAATACCGCCAGGTGCAGCTACACGTCCACGCCACACATATTTTCTTTCTCTTCTCCTTTCTTCTCCATTTGTTTCTTCACCTTTCTGAATCATATTAAACAAGATGCTGATGCCATCGCTGAAGCTAGGAATAATAAATACAGTAAAACTAAATAATAACTAAAGTAAACAATAACTAAAGTAGGCAGTTCATACCTTGAAATTCATTCATGTCATAATATCTCAAAACTAACATCAAAACTGTTAAAAGAATACATATTATGATATTAGATCTCAGAAGAAGGCTTATAACATCTTATTGTTTGTGTTATTAGAATATTAAAATTCACAATTTTAAGCGTGTAGAAATGAAAATAACATTTTACATGTTTTCTGAAACAAAAGTTTTAGAACTTAGGATTTCATTTTAAATTTCTAAATCATCGCTGTCCACAGCTTCAAAGCAATGAACAATTAAATTAAACATTTCGATATTTTCTAATGTTCTCAGATACTGAAGTAATATTTTTATGTCTTAAAATTTCGTATAAACTTTATAAATAAACATGCCAAAAATAGAAAAAAAAAATTAACTAAAAATTTGGAACCTTTTTCACAACTCCAAGTAGTAACAATTTTTACATGTGAAGATATCCGGAACACATCATTCGTATGCTTTAATCAATCTCCATCCTAAGTATAAACAGGATAACGAATATAAAAAGACATAATGGCAACACTTAAAATTCTGTGAAGGGGAACATTAACCAGCTGATTACATCCCTGGCTTTTTATATTCAGGATGCACTTATTTGCATTTATTTATTTTTCTATTTATTTATTTATTAGTCCAAAGGGGCAATTTGCCCAGAAGGACTGTTCATTTCGTTTTGGTATTTTGCGTTGATTCACTAAAAAGTGTTCTTTCACTTTTCAAATTGTTGCCATCAAATATTCGCCCTGTATTATATTTAAAGAAATTAAATAATGAAGAATCTGCACAAATGTATATATGTTTCTCGCGCTGTGATAAAACAACGATACCTAGAGCCATCAGATTTTCAATATTGAATATTTCCACCCGAACATGGGTATCTGGAAGTCCAATTTGAAATTTGGAATTTGTTTAATTATCGATTTCATATATTGTAAAACTTTAAGAAATTTTTGACTAACAAAGGATCAAGGATTTCAAAGCGAGCAATGGCAACGTTGTACAGAAAAAAACATTTTTATCTCCAGCGCGCGAGACTGTGTATCGGAAATTCTAAAGATATGCTCATTTTAAAATTACTTTGCAATATTGCTCTTGAGCTGAATTTTATGGCTTAAGTGAGAAGAATATGATGTTTAATAAATAAAGGTAACAACCAAAATGTTAAAAAAAAACGCCCCTTTGGACGTAATTTAAAATCTGAAACTTTTCAGATTTTTCTTTTTTTTGTAGTTTATTTATTTATTCTAGTCCAAAGGAGTGTTAGCTCAAGGGCTATAAATTTCGTTTTGGCATTTTGCTTTGGCTCCCTATAAACGGCGTTTCACATTTAAAATTGTTGCCACCAATTATTAAAACCCTGAATTATATTTAAATATATTAAATAATGAAGAATCTGCATAAATGTATATATATTTCTCGCATTGGGATAAAACAATGGTACTTCGAGCAATCAAATTTTAAATAACGTAATCCTCCACTAAATATGGACATCTGGAAGCACTGATTTAGAATTCGGAATTTGCTTTATTATCGATTTCATATTTTGCAACACTTTAATAAATCTTTGAGCGATTTCAGAGCAAGCAATGGCAACACTGTACGAAAAAAAAACATTGTTATCTCCAGCGCGAGTGACTGCATCGGAAATTCTAAAGACATGTTCTTTTAAATTATTTTGTGATATTGCTGTTGAATTGAATTTTATTGCTTAAGTGCAAAGAACATGACATTAAATATAAATCTAAAGGTAACACACAAAACGTTAAAAAAAGACGCCCCTACGGGTGTAATATAAAATCTGAAGCTTCCAATTCTTTTTTTTTTTTCGAGTATTCGAAAATGCATTCTGTCTAGGTACCGTTAACTCTTAACCTTCTTTATTTAAAAACTTCAAAAAGTTAAGTATCGTTACGAGAGAAACATGAAAAATTCTCATGTAATAACATTAATTTTTTTTCACTGTTTAGTAAAAATTTTAACTTCGTTAAAGGCAAAAAAGAGTTCAGTTTGCTTTAGAATGAGTATAAAATTGTAACTCTGTATTTAAAAAAAGTTAAAGATGTCTAACTTTAGTGCTACAGACCCACTCAAAAAACTGGCATAAAGTTTTTCTTAAGATACATTAATACTCTAACAAAGTACTTAAGAATAATCTGATGTTCGAGAGCCGACATCAAGAGAAGCGACTACTTTTCTTTCTCGAAACATTCCATCAATAGCTTCGATGGCCTCCAAATTGCTCTGGCATTTAAATTAATCTGGTTCTAAACCTTGGAGAGGCAATGCAATGAACACAGCCCCCAAAACAAGGCCCCGACATAGTAAATACGTTTATCCAGGAATTCCCTTGAAACTTAATTTAGCGGGCCTTTAATTCTATCGATACCGCAAGATTATTTTTGCTTTGTTTCCCTTCGCTCAAATTCCAGGCCCTACTCCAAGAACCGTTTACCTCGTTAATTCGCTTTTAACGTTTTTTCCCCCTTTTCTTCCATCCGAATTGTGAGCCCCCTTCTTCCCCTTGCCATCTTCTACAAACTAAATTCGATGGGGCCAACAAAGTTTGTGAAGCGAAGTTTTCTCTTTCATTTACAACGATTATTCGCTGTTCGCCTTTTCCGATGCTGTTTTGTTTGACTCGCTGTAACGGTAACTGTTCGATTGTGTAACGAAGTATTTAAGTATTTGCTTAAAAGTTGAACTCGATTATTTGGGGGTTCTTGGGTTTGCGTCTTTAGTTATTCCTTCTTAGACACGGGGACATCCACAAATGACAGGAAAAGAAAAACTGCAGTCGCCTTCACGACTCATATAAGCTTATTAATAGTTTAGAATCTTCTTTGGCAATTCGTATTTTTTGTGCATTTTTTTGGAAACAATTCTTTATGTAAAGAGCTGGTTATTATACCCTTAATCGGTGGTCTCAAACTTAAATTGTAGGAGGACCGAATGTATGACCTGAAAACAGCTGACGGGTCAGACTTTTTTTTTTCAGCAAAATGAAAATTTTTACAACAAAATGGAAAGCATTTTAACTAAATTTTAAGTTTTACTTACTAAACGTATAACGAAACGCACTTAAACAATTAAATAAAAAAATTCTGAAAGCTTTCAGATTTTATATTACGTCAAAGGAGAGTTTTTTAGAGTCTCACACGAAAGGACTTTCGGTTTGCCATATATTTAGTGTGTCCAATGCCGCAAAGACATTATACGTTTAAAAACATCTCTGTCTTCTCTGGGGATTCGAATCCTGGCCCTTTGGCTAAAGCCCTTTGGCCTAAGGCCCTTTGGCCTTAGGTTTCTCTAACCATTATACCGTCTGGGCGGCTGTCAGATTGGTTGAAAGCATTATAGTAATATGAAAAACTGAATAATGAAATTCTTAGTAATACGCAAATGAATAATGAGCGTTTAAGGCAGGAGTACCAGTTCAGCCACAAATATAGAATTAGCTGAAAAGCCTACAGAAGTATAAATAGGTGAAGAATTGTCAGAAGTTACATCCATGGTTGAAACTCTTGAGTATAAATGAAAACTTTCGAACCTTTCTTGGGGTAGATTCCAGTATCAAATGAGATTAGTTATCAGTAAGGCCTGGATTCTGATGACACACATATTTTTTTGCCTTTTTTAGGTACTTTCCTCTTTTAAAGAATTTTTTTAGGTTTAACATCTTCTAATGCTATAAAATGTGGTTTAACCTTTTTGTTAGACTTAAAGCTACGTATCCTATGTCTAAAATTATAGTGCAGATACATCAGAAGTATGTAAACGACCCTTTTATTCATTCTAACTCAGTAAGATAAACAGAAGGCATTCCCGGTGCTTACAAATCCGCCAGCAGTTATGGCGACAACTCAAAGGTAGAAATTCAAATGTAAAGCTAAATTTAAATATCTTAATAGCCAGTGCTACACAAGACAATTTAATCACGAAGTTGACTCTAACTACACCGGCGTGAAATTAAAGCTACTGGCAAGAAACGATGGCGAAGACAAGAATTCTTATCTAGAATAGCAAAACCTAGTAACGTGGTCTTCAAACGGCAGAACATAATCTGACATAACAATCTTAAACCCCCACTTAATTACACGCTTGCTAATTTGCATTCTGGCGGGAAAATGGAAAGAGAGAAGTTACAGTACAGATTCGCAACATAAAATAACTGTTATGTAAATTAAATAAACCTTACAAGTTTTTAGAGTCTTTTTGGGGGCTTTTTAGGGCAATTTTCGGGCATTTCAGGGCATTTTGAAGCACATTTTCGTAATGAAACTGAAAACTTAAGTGTCCTTGAAGCAACACTTTCTCAAATTCTACGAATTTATTTTTACTAAACAAGCATGTAAAATTCACAGAAAACTGATTACGTAATCCTACATGTCACGTCAAGCGTTTCCCTCAAGGTATGAGTGCCATTTATAAGAATTTCACACCGGTATTTCTTAGCTCTTTAAAATACTTTGTGCATGTGCAGCTCCATAGGATTACATGCGGAAGTGGTAAAAACTATTCGACATATTTGACAGGCACGTTTTTGGAATTATATACTCATAGTTGTATTCAATATGTTTTTCTTCCTCGATTAATATCCTCTTTATTTACTTATTTCTTTACTTTTTTAGCTCATATGGTATAGTCCGTCGGCGGTAATTTGTCAAATAACATTTGATCCTTCCATTTTTGAAACAAGACTATTGGATGAGGAATGTCATAAATGCAAACGTGATATGGCGATCGTACCTTTCGTTATACGATTTTTTACCTGGAAAGTACCACCGAAACGAGCAGTATATCTTTTAAAAATTTTGAATTTTTTCTACGTATATTTTATTTAAAACTTTTCTCAAGGGGCTGGGACAGGAAATGTCTTTTTACATATCAGGTTTGAATTAGATCTTCCAGTTTTTAAAACAAAGCTTCTCACGAGGATTCACGATGCTTTCGCACGAGGATTTATACGCATAAAATTTTTTTCATTATATTCCGCACTGTTTTGATTAGGAACTATGGCTTCTAAACCATAAAGAAAATATTCCTCATCTTGGCAGGAGAAGCAGACTCTTTCTTAACTATAACTATATATTATTATATTAGACTATTTCTTAACTAAAACTACTATAACGATAAGTGATGCAAATTTTCTTAAGTGTGCTCCAATAACTGCAATAGATTTTGAGAGAAGTTTCTCACTATATGCTCAACTCATATACTGACAACAGAAAATCTTTCACATTTGAAAACATCAAGAACCATTTAATAGTTCAGTGCAAGCAGAATACATTGGGATAAAGTTGAAAAGTTGGAGGGGGGACTACATCAAAAATCTGAAAGCTTTTCAGATTTTACATTGCGCCCAAAGGGGCATTTTTTTAACGTTTTTGTGTGTTACCTTTATTTATTAAATATCATGTTCTTCGCACTTAAGCCATAAAATTTAATTCAGCAGCAATATCTCAAAATAATTTTAAAATGAACATATCTTTAGAATTTCCGTGGGTTTCAGTCTCGCGCGCTGGAGATGAAAATGTTTTTTTTCTTACAGTTATAAGGTATTTCTCCCGTGTTCTTCGCATGCGTTCGTGGTGTAGTGGTCAGCATGCTCGACGCGTAACCGAGAGGTCCGTGGTTCGAATCCCGGCGAAGGCGTTGCTCACTTTCATGTCTCCTGCTTCGAAATAACCTAATGCTCTACAGACTGTTGCCGTTCCACGCTTTGAAATCGTTGAGTTTCTTAATCAAAAATTCATTAAAGGTTATAAAGTATGAAACTGGCAATAAAAGAAACTCCAAATTTTGGTTTCCAGATGCCCATATTCGGAGGAGGGTTACGTTAATGAAAGTTTGATGGTTCTAAGTACTGCTTCACAATGCTAGAAACATACATACATTCAAGCAATGTTTTCATTATTTAATTTCTTTAACTATAACATAGTGCAATAATATTTGGTGGCAACGGTTTGAAAAGTGATATGGACGCTTACAGTGAATCGACGTAAAATGCCAAAAAGGAAATTAGAAGCCCTTCTGAGCTAACGCTCCTTTGAGCTAATGATAGTATACCTAACTGTTTAAGTTTCAATTCATTTACCAATGCTAGATTATTGTGTCATTTTTAATATTATTATTTTCTATTTTCGAGGATATATTTCTTATATTAAATGGCATTTTTTCCATTTTAAGCGCATTTTTCGACCATTTTAAGGGCATTTTCAGCGGACTTTCAAGTCATCGAAATCTGGGCTTTAGTTATCGAGATTTTCAACAATCCGATTTCAGATACCTCATTTGTCGTCGGAACCGAGTAGACACACACTCCTCGTATATTTATAATTTCCCTTTTATTTAGAAACTGATACAAATAAATAAAATATAAATTTACGAAAAATAAGCACTCTCTCTTTATTCACTTTATTTTAATCAATATCAGAAAATCCCTGCAGTGTTTCCTTAAAACCCGAGAAACCAACAGCTTAATCTGCGCAAGTTCTTAAACAAAAATTTTCGAGGGAAAAAATTATTATATACTGCAAATATTATATTCAATAATGCACTTAAACTTTAAGGGGAAACTAACCAAAATGCCATGAATCCCAAAGCACATTTAATATGCAAAAAAGTAAAATAGAGCAGAACGCCGCTTTTGTGTAGAGGGAGGTTTTCGTTAATTTAAGAATATGCAAGGAATTTTATTAGCGCGATAAGCGCTTACAGAATTATCTTTTCATCCGTCCGATCTAATATAGATCCAGAAAACAGAATCTCTAGAGATGCTTAACGGTGCGTTTAATAGCAAAACAGAAAAGTTAGCGAAATCTTCAAAGTCTCGTGACACATAGACGGTAGGTAAAGTATTTAGACACAGCTTGGATAATCTAGAAAACCTGATTATGCTTGAGATTTCCGGGTGGGTTTGCTTCAAAAGCTGAAACGAAAGAGCTGCGATCGTCCCGCGGGAACGTTGCCACTTCTTTCACGCTCAAAACTATCCTCTTTCCACTTAGAACTCTCGAATATTTGTCAACGTATAAGCAGGCAACTTCTTGCATTCGTGTTAAACTTTAAATAATAAATATCAAACTAAATTTGCGACAGGAGAAGAATTTAAGGCCGCGTAACACTGAAGAAGTATTTAGCAGATAGTAGGAAACTTGCCTAGAGTCAAAATGCGTTTATAGGTGTCACTGCGATCGTTCAGAATTCTCTGTGGCCATTAAAGGCATGAATTTTTCATTCAGCAGGGAGCAGACGACTCACTTACATTTGGAATCTGGCAGCAGCATTCGTTATTTGTTATGCGACGTCAACCTGTTTGCTGTCGAATAACTGGTGAGCGAATTTTCTATCGAAATGTTCGATAAAGAAATAAATAAAGGAAAATAAAAAAGTCTACGAACCCCTCTTTGCTCGACGGAGTAGTGTATTAATATTTACTGCTCTTCGTACATAATGTCGTTTTGATGCAGCAAAGTTTGTCTTTTCAAAAGTTCTGATATATTATAAATGTTAGAGAGCTAGAATCTGTACGTCTATTAACACGATTCTTTTTCGCAGCAAGAGGAAGCGCAATTTAGTTCAAAGACGAAGATGAGATGTAGAAACAACGACAAAGAAATAATAACGAAAAAAGAAAGTATATCTGTCTTTCGCACTGCTTTGATAATTCCCAAAGGAGAATTTTAACTTTGAAGAAAGTTATGCAATTGCAAATATTAATGCAGATCTGGAGGCGCTTGAGAATATAAAATTTGGAGAACTGCAGGAACAAAGAGTAGAAAAATGAAGAACAGTGCATGAAGTATGCGTCGAATTACGGACGGAATTTTGTATACTTTGAAGATTTCCCCTTTGAAGATGCTTCTTCGTATGAAAAAGCGATTAGCTCGACGATTGAACACGCGCATGCTCGTTATGTGCAACAGTTTTCTTCTTTAAGCTCTTGCAACAGTCACAACTGAGAATTTTTCCCTTGCATTATACAGTTCAAAGCGAGAGTTTGTTTTTATTGTTAAAATGGATATGCATGCTGATCAGGTTTTTATTCATGAATAAATACATATTTTTTTGCAAAATATTTAAAATTAAAAGATAAACTAGAGCAAAAATTGTCTTAAAATTTCCAATAAACTTAACACAAAAATCTATAAATACTTCTTAATATAATCTCTATTAATTATTAAATGGTTATTATATATTTTATTGAAATTGAGGGAAATACTGAAAAAAATTAAGTTTTTTTTACTCAATGCCTTTTATGGATACAAAAGCAGCGTATGAATAATAAATGATATCATGTATTTTAATGCAAATTCTAAATCCTTGCACAGCAAGAGAATTCTTAACTGTAGAGAATTTTAACAAGAATCAGTATAACATTTCTTAAGTCGGTACAACTTTTGATTTGCTGCAGCTTTTTTTCTTTCTTTTTTTTTAAATTAATCACAAAGTTAAGCAAGCCTTGAAGCCTTATTTATGGTAAAAAGTTTTGCTTAAAAATGCTCAGAACTGAAATACTCCATTATAAAAAAAACTGCTGTTCAACTATAAATATTAATAATTTGTAAATGAATATTGTAATCTATAAATATTAATATTTCACACAGAAGATAAGACGGTCGGCTCTAGACATTTTGAATCCCAGTGCAGTTCTTGCCTGTCCTAAATTCTGCTGCCTGGTGTTTATCTAAATTGTAAAAATTTTGTTGCCCCAAAATTCTAATCTACAGGGCTTCGGCTAAATTCTAAACACTTTGCTACTCGATGTTCCTTTACATTCTAAAATTTTTGTTATCCTAGAATCCTGCCGCCCGGTGCGACCGCTCAGGCTGCATCTACTCTGGAGCTTTCCCATTTTCATTTGTAATTTTGTGATGTTCCTCACTTTGATTCTGATAATTTAAGTGTCAAGGAACCTAGTGTTAGGCGAATTATCGTTTAGTTCGAAATAACAGGAATCGTAAACTCAAGAAGGGATAGTTACCCTTTATGCGTTCAAAAATAAGATAAACAGTCGGCCCCTTTCTTCGGGCTTACAACAAAGCCTCCGCTTGGGCTTGAACTCAAAAATAAGAAATAAGAACTAACTATAACTAAGAGATTTAGCCCAAGCTATGCATATCTAACGGAGTTCGCCTCTAGTTTTAAACTAGCTGACGAATTATCAAAAGACACGTGATATACGGCCGGGCGTAAAAGTAGTTAGAGAGTCTTAGAGCAAAAGCAAACGCGCTATTCAGGATTCCTAGCTGTCTCTCTCGAAGGAAGTTCAACTTTCCTTTAATACTATTTCTTCCTCATTCGCATTCATTCCGATTCTAAAAACTCATTCTGGTAGGGAATTGTAAGTTGAAACGAGGCAAGATAGGAAAGGTTATTTAAATTAAAATAACTGTTATAAAATTAAAATATACACTACAGTTTATCGAATAAACAAACAATTATATACTTTTCATTATCAAATCCAATTTTATTAATCTGTTTCTGAAGAGAAAATAATATTTTGAAGATTTCAAAAGACCTGTAGTTTGCACAAAGTACGGTTTCTCATAAAATTTGCAGTTCAAGATTTGATTTTAGTGTTTATCGAAAAAAAAAGCGTCTTCTTTTTTACTTCCTTTTGCAAAGTAAAGTATTACAAACATGAAAAATTTCGGGTATCATATGTCAACGGAAATATCCATTTTGACCATTCCCGAACCCATTATGACTATTTTTTGTGTGACATCTATACGTACGGATCGAATAAAGGACTCTTTTCTCCAAAAAAAAAAAGTTAGCAAATGGATTTGAAATGGATTTTTTCGCGACGTCGCATAACTAAAAAACGATTAGCCGTAAAACAATGACATTTTATGTAATACTGTATAATCCTTATCTGAATTAAAACTCCTTACTTGACCTTTATTTTCGCAGTTGTTGCTCTTAGTTACATAATTTCAATTACAGAAGTGTTTTAAATGAGGAAAATATCTTTTTTCGGCAGTGTCAAATTAAAAAAAAAATTCTTTTGGACAAATAACGAAATCCGACTTTTAATGCGGTGTATCGGTTCCTGTAATTATATTTGGTCTCCCGGTTTCTGTATTATAAGTTTTATATTCGGTATGAAAAAACAAAAATACAGGAAATTTGACTTACTTATGACAAAAATTGAGCGGGATATTTAATTTCAAAATCTGCAATTTTTGAGGTCTTTTCCAACTTGCTTTGAGAGGTCGGTTAATCAACTTAAAATAATTCACGGAAATAAGTTTAAAATTAAGCGCAACCGAAATACGCATAATTTAATAGGCGGTGCAAGGAAGTCGTGTGGTGTATCCATCAGATTTTTTGTAATGAATAGAATATTTTCCTAAATACACTCTTTTGCAAAAAAAATCGAAGCACCAAGAAGGACTTTTGCGATCGTGACGAAATTTGGTATGCAAAAACATCTTGATCAATCATGCAAATGAACAAAGTTTAAAGGCAAATGAACAAGAATTGCGATCATAGCGAGCATTTCTAGTGCGCAATTCTCAAAGTATAAAGAAAGTAACAGAGGCGGAAAATTTATCTTTTATTGTTGCTGCCATTGTACACTGGTGTTTAAAACTTCAGCAACAGAAGGGTTTTTTGCCATAACTCCACGAGAAATCAACTGTGAGACATGAAATGCAGAAATGAAGTAGAGTACGTAAAGGATGACGAAAGCATTGGAGCTGAAAAAGGAATACAATGCATACGGTATGGAATCAAACAAAAACACACTTTATTGAACGCATAGTATCGTGACTCATGATTGTCTATTCAAGAGGAAGAACAACAAGCAGATGTTCCTTAATATGAGAGATGCCCTCCCTTCACTGCAATGGTTGCTTCGCACTGTCTTCGCATACTGAGAACCAGCTGGTGCAACATGTCTTGCGGTAGGAGTGCCCATTCATCAATCAACATCTGTTTGAGTTGTTGGGTGTTCTTCGGAGGATGTAAGCGTGCTGCATTGCGTCTCCCCAAAGCATCCCACACATGTTCGGTGGGATTTAAATCTGGGGAGTACGCTGGCCAATCCATTCGAGTGATGTCTTCACTTTCCAGTATCCCCAATAGCAAGAGTCCGATGTGGCCGTGCATTGTCATCCATAAAAATTAGGTCTGGGCCAATGGCACCTCGGAACAGACGCACATGGGGAAGGAATACCTGCTCACAATAGCGTTCCCAGGTAACAGACCCTCTGTCAAAAACGTGGAGCCCAGTTCGCTCGTTCAGCATAATGCCTCCCCAGACAAGAACTCCAGGACCACCGTTACGTCGTCTTTCCTCGATGTTACTGGGATAAAACCGGGTCCCGACCTCTCTCCATATCAAAACGCGTTGAGAATCGCTTCTGGTACTGATCCGACCCTCATCCGTAAAGAGGACACGACTCCATTGATCAGTTGCCCAATTTTTGTGCTCTCTGCACCACTTTAAACGTGGCGTCGGTAGCCAAATTTCACCGGGAGGGAGCATTCAGGATGGCTGGCAAATAGGCCCCCTTTGTGAAGGCCGTCTGGTCACAGTAAACCGCGACACTTGTCGCCCCGTTGCTGTACAGAGTTGCTGAGCAATGGTACTTGCTGACTGCTGTCGGTCTCTTTTCGCCTGCAGGACGATATATCGGTCATCCCCTGCAGATGTCGTCCTCGGGCGGCCACCACCAACCTTTCTAACAGCTGTACCTGTGGTTTGGAACGCTTTCCAACGCTCTCGAAACGACAGTTTTGTTGATTCCGAACTCTGCAGCTACACTGGCGACAGTACGCCCCTCCTCCAGCTTTCCGATCATTCTTCCACGCATGAAGTCGTTCAGGTGATTTCTTCTAGCCATATTTCACGACCTGACTTACTGGCACTTGCAGCGAATATGTTATATTGCATCTCCGTCCTTCCTTTTATTCTACTGTTGAGTTGCACGCGCCGACATCACGCGTTTTGTGTACGCTCACGTCCCCTCTGATGTTTCGTTTCTGATATTTGCATACGCATGACGTTTCTACTGACTTACGTGTTCATTGTACTGATGCCCAGACCTCCTTTTATGCAAGTTCATGGCTATCTGCTAAATTTTCACATTGTTGCTTAAGTTTTGGACACCAGTGTAATTCCGTAAAGGAGCAAATAAAGATGCTATTACGACGATATTGAAGACTTTACAGGCAACTAAACGACTTGGAACGTGGCCGCATTGTAGGGTTGCGTGAAGCTGGGTGATCATACCGAGCAATAGGCGCCCAATTGCAGCCTACAGACACTGCTGTGCAAAGATGTTGGCAGCAGTGGTTGCTACAAGGAAACTGCCGACGAAATGAAGGCTCTGGAAGGCCAAGCAGCACAAATGTGTGGAAAGATAGGATGATTGTTCGCCCTGCCCTAACCTCCCTAACGGTATCATTGTCGACTATTCAACGCATTACAGCCACGTCTATACCTCCCGTGGTACCGTTCACCATCTCAGGGCGCTTGCCTGAGGCGAGGTTACCCTCACAGAGGTCTTTAAGACGTTTGCCTTTGACCCCACAACATAGGCGGAGTCGTCTGAAGTGGTGTCGCAGCCGATTACCCTTCATGGCACGGCATCCTTGGGGCTATTTTCCAACAAGATAATGCCAGGCCACATACCGCTCGCATGTCTCTGGACTGTCTCCGTGCGTTTGATACTCTTCCTTGGTCAGCAAGGCCACCAATCGAGCATTTTTCGGACATGGTAGTCCGCCAGATTCGGGCACCAGAAAATATCGCAGATATGGAGCAACAACTGGTGAATGCTTGACAGAATGTGTCGCAGGATGACATTAGGAACCTCTGCTACTCTTTGCCTCGACGAATTCAAGCATGCATTGCCGCCAGAGGCGGTCCGACCAACTACTAATTTGAACACTCAGTGGGTGATTGTGAGCTATGAACAGGTACTATGGCCTTGCTTTTTTAATGATTTTATTATATGTGTATGAGCTATACGCATATTCAACTTCATCAAAAATAACCACTTCCTTCATGGCGCTTCGATTTTTTTTTGCAAAAGGGTGTATAAATGTAGTGATGGGGGTGAACACGCAAAAAATTAAATTTCGTATTTTATATAAAATTAATTTTAAAAAAATTAATACTTGTATTATTTAAAACATTTTTGCAACTGGAAGTATATATCCACAACCAAAAGGTTGGAAAAATAGAGAACGGAAAAGTTTTTAGTGGGCAATGTGTATATTACTTGTAAGCTAGTATTTATGCTGCAGCTTCGGGTTTTCTTCAAGTCATTAATTTAAAATAAAATTAAAAAAAAGCTCGGAATTGGTTCCTGAAGCATTCTACTGACAACATGCGCTTCTTAAAAACTCTCATGGAAAATCCTACTTATACCGAGATTTTCAGATTCCAATTCCTAGCAAAAGTATTTATCATTTCATCTGCGACCAATCTGATTTATTTTAAAATTTCTGCGCAACTGGAAATCCCTTTTATTTAATACTGATGCATTAAGGATAATGATTACTCGCTATTAATTAATTACGAAAAATTATTATAATTGCATTACGTACATTCAATTCTTTTCTAAAGTATTTCGTTATAATAAAACGGGGCTCAGTAGATTAGTGACAAAACTGGCTAAATCTCTTCTGTATGTCAATACTGCAAAGCGTCTCCGAAATGGAATTCTATTAATAATGAAGTATTAGAAGTAAAAAATAAAAAAAATAGTTTTAAGAGTTTGCGTTTTAATGCTTCTGGCACGAATATTTTCCCTTAATTAAATTGTTTTAAGAAAATTAAATTGCTCCAGTTCTTCTTTGATTATACAAAGAAATTCATTTAAGTGCCTTCGGGCCTCCAGTTTTAATTTCGTATATTATTTACGTTTGAAAAGAAGTGAAATTTTTTATTATAAAATTAATTGAAATTTCAAGGCATTAGCGCTGATAGAATATTTTAAATAATGTCCGCCGTTCTAAAGAATTAAATGTAAAGGACATTAATGTTCATGATAAGAAGAATTAAAAATCGAACAGAATCATATACTGTGTAAAGTGTGTTAATAAAATTACTTTAATTAAATGGCTTGAAATGAGATCTCTTCTTACACTAACAATTTAAAAACTTTTCAGTCGTTTTTTATTAAAGGAAGTATACTTTAAGTAGGCTTACCATAATATGTTTTGCTCAAACCAGAACATTGTGGTTGAACTGTATGTGAGAAACTGTGTGTGAACTAGAACTGTGTGTGAAAAAATACTCAATACAGTAAATAAATCCTGCTGCGATATGTATCTATGAATAACATAATCTTAAAAAAGAAGTTTGTAACAAATGTAGTAATAATAAATAAAAAAAGTCTGAAAGATTTCAGATTTTAATGGCCACCCAAAAAAGTTTATTAAGGTTGTTTTCGCTCTCGCTCAGCTCACAGTCTACCATTCTGCTGTTACACTCCCTTCTACTAACCCATTTTTTTCTTTTTAGCTTCATTATTAAGCATAATTTTCTTCACAATTACGCCATATACATTCAACAGCAAAATTACAAAAAAAAAAAAAAATTACAGCAGCATAGCAGTATCTTTTAGAATTCCCGATGGAGTGTTAAATGTTGGTATAAATGTTTTCCCATGTTTTTTCAGTTTATCGTATGAATGCTCAGTTTTATTAGACCCATATCATACACGCATTTGTTTCATATGAACAACTGTTTCGGACAATTTTTCTCCCAGATTTACTATTGAAAGAAAGACTCGAGATTTTTTCCTTTCTTTAAGAAAAATTGCAAGTTCTTCGTTTTCAACCAATCAGCTTCGAATGCTAGCAGCTTGTTTGTAATGAAGAACCAGTTTCTCCTTTACATATTAAGTGATCTGTGGGTTATGACAAAGCAGAAAAATTATTCCAAACAGTCGTTCTTCCCAGACAAAAAGATGTGTCATAGCAGCCTTATAAGATGGCTTTACAAAACTTTTATTTTTGTTTTTTTATTATTAACGCTTTGTGTGTTTAATTTATTTATCAAATATAAGGCACTTACGCCACGTAAAATTCGATTCAACAGCAAAATCACAAGATATTTAAGAACACATCTTTAGAATTTCCGATAGACAGCCTCGCGCGCTGGAGATAAAAATGTTTTTTTTCCGAACAGTGTTGCCACTGCTTACTTTGAAATCGCCGAGGTTTTAATAAAAAAATTCATTAAAGTTCTACAAAATATGGAACAGGTAATAAAAATCAGTTCGAAATTCAAAATTCGGGCTTCCAGGGGCACATTTTTTGATCGAGGGTTATGTTATTCAAAAATTTTTTTTGGCTGTAGTGCCGTTGTTTTTTCCCACTGCGAGAAACATATATACATTTATGAAGATTCTTCATTATTTAATTTATTTAAATACAATACAGGGAGATAATATTTGGTCGCAAGAATTTGAAAAGTGATACAACGCATTTACGTGTTTTGGCACAAAATGCCATTTCGAGACTAATATATCATTTTGAACTAACGTCTTTTTTGGGCTAAAAACTGTGAGTTAAAAGAAATTTTTAATAATTCAACAGTATATTTCTTATTATAAAAAAATTATTAGTAGTTATCAATGGTGTGCACTTCCTTTACAAATTCTTTCTGATTTTTAATGGCATCGAAAAATTCAAAGCAATTTAGTTAGTTCTCCGTTAACTTAACAGTTTTGTAAAACTTTTACGGTTGATTCAATCATTCTAAGTCTTTCTTCAAAACATAGGATGTTTATAATGCTCTTTTGATTGGTGCCGATGTTCCTGGCATGCTGAATAGGTATTCTATTAGAGAAGACTGCGCAATGAAATGTTTTTCCCTTTTAAATGACTGACAAATTTTATGTATTTTTCTTTACAACTTTTACTTTTCCAAGCCTTTTGTAATCTCTACTTCGTCAAATCTATGTTTATTGCATAATTTGCGACAAATCCATGCTTATTGCATTATTCTGAGAACACAAAAAATGGGATTGTGTGGAGATATTGCATGGGCAGTTCTTCAAATTCAAGTCACGAGAGATGACAGAAATTATTTGCTTTCTGTATTATAAAGACTGCGACAAAACTGAACGCATAATTATGTATCATTTTAATGGGCATTGTTTTGGCGTCACTTGTCTTCTTATATTTTGGCTGCAACAATTAAAACTCATAGTATTGCTTACAAGAGTACACACCCTCTCACATATGAAATGTTAAATAGTTCTATTTATGTGGATGATCTTTCTCATGGAAGATTCAATGTTCAGGAAGCTTATCTTCTGATGCTGCTATGATTTCAAAGGACGCAAAAATGAATATGAGAAAATTCTAAAGAACTGAAAGATTTATGGAAGAATTATAATTCATTAATCGAAACAAGTGAAAATTCTGATACGCATTTAAAAGGACATAGTTGGAATATTGAAGATACATTACCTCTAGACTTAAAGTCATTGTTATCCATGTTGGATCTTAATGAATGTACTAAACGAAAACTTACTGCACAAGCTAAAATTTTTAATCCATATGGATTTATATTTCGGTTTCTAGTTCGAGTGAAGTGTTTTTCTAAAAACTGTAGCAGTTAAGTGCAGAATGGGATGAGGTATTTTCCGAAGAAATTAAACAAAAGTGGCAAGCAATGTGTAAAGAAGTTAAAGAACTTCAAAAATGAAGATTCCTCGACATTGTTTTTCTGGCACAAATGTAAAAGCAGAAGAAGATTTACACATTCATATATTCTCCGATGCTTCATTAAAAGCCTTTGGAGTGGTGGCATACTTTAGATACAAGGCAGCATATGGCACTTTGAAAACTAGCGTCATAATTTCCAAATCACGAGTTGCGCCAACTAAAAGGTTGACATTGTCCGGACTAAAATTAATGAGTGAGTAACTGCAACAAGACTAGCCAAATATTGTAAAGACCTTTTTCAAAATCTAAAGATTATTCTGGGAAGTGATTCAACAACTGTGCTACACGGGATAAAGGGCATGGCATCTAAGTGGGAGCAATTTGTTTCAAATAGAGTATTACAAATTCGAGAAACTACAGATACCAGCGCATGGAGACACTGTAAAGATAATCCTGGGGATTATTAACAAGAGGATTAACTAATAACAATTTACTAACTTCAAAAATGTGGTGGCATGGCCCAAAATGGTTATTGTACACAGAAAATACTTGGCCTAAGTCGAAGAGATTTGAATATGACTCAATAGACCAGGGAATTGAAGCTGGAGATAAAGCTCATGCTATAATTAGCTCCGCAATTGTTACCAGACAGATACTGCTTTTAATAGGTTTCTTTGCTTACGCAAAGTACTGAAGGCAACTTCTTGGTATTACGGTTTATTCATGTTCTTAGGAGGAAAATTAATATAATGGGTCCTCATATTACTGAAGAATATAAGCGTGCTGTTAAGCGTAACAGATTTGGGTAAAAGCTGTTCAGAGGGACGTTTTCTCTGAGTAAATTATTTGTTTAAAGAAAGTCTTTACCAAGGCAAGCAAGCCTTTACCAAAAGACTCTAAGTTGTTATGCTTAAACCCATTTTTAGATTTTGAAGATGTATTGCGAGACACAAGAAGGCTTGAATTACTGATATGGGAATCCCATAATAAAGTATTTCATACCGGTATAGCTCACACGCTGGTGCAGATGAGAGAAAAATACTGGATACTAAAGGCCAGACAAGTTATAAAGTCCCTTCTAAGCAAATGCGTTACTTGCAAAAGATTCAGCTCTAGGAGACCAGATGGCTGCTCCATTACCAGTAATGAATCCTCCAGAAGTAAAACATTTTATGCTGCACACGGGATTAAGTATATTGTGAAAAAAGCAGCCTGCTAGGAGCGTTTTATAAACGTATGGAGCGTTCCATGAAAGTCGCTTTACGGAAGACCCTTGGAAAATCATCTCTGACCGTTAAGCAGTTGCAAACTGTTTTTGTCGAAATTGAAGGGATGATTAACTCTCAGCGAATTTCCTATATTGAAAGTACCTTAGATGAACCACATACTTTAATTCCAGCACATTTCCTTTTAGGAAAAAGAATATCATCGTTCCCTTCTGTGAGATTTCACTTTGATTCAATTTTTTCTTTCAGGAAGTCTTTAATATAGGCCTATAATTATCGCGAAATATTAATGAATTCCTTCTGGTCCAGGAAAAAAGGAGTATTTGATGAATTTAAGATCTGCCCATTCGAGCTTGGTTAAGAATAATATTCTCGAATTTAATGATATAGTTTTAATTAAGGAGAGTCATTTACCCCCAAATGTTTGGAGATGGGAGGGAATCCTTGAGCTATTTTCTGGAAGAGATGGTAAGGGAAGGGCTTGCAAGGTAAAAACTGAGTTATCGGTTATTTGACGTGTTGTATAACTTTTGAACAATTTAGAACTTCAGAACTAAAGTTTTATCTTCACTGTTAATTTAAGAATATGTATTGCGATTATATCCTTTTATAACTGTTTATTATTTTTTGAATTATTCTGTTAAATATTTGTAATTCTAGTAGGTTCCATGCACAAACTTAATTTAAAGTGTGCTTAAATTAGTAGAGTCATGGTATACTCTTAGGGACCATTTAACAATCTTCTAATGAAAAAAAGGCAATTACTTTTTTTCGAATTTAGATAATGTTACATTTAAATTGCTTGATGTTCCATTTAAATTCGCAGTTATTTATAGATGAAGTATGTTTTTTTTCTTTTTGCCTGGAACTCGAGCGTTTTTGTAATATGAATCTATGTTGCTTATATAAAAGTTTGATGATCCCCCTGTGGTTCATGTGGAGGCAAGTTGTTGAAAATAAAATTATCATGTGATCTTTGGCGATCTTCCGTTTGCAATCGTCTGATATCTTTTTCCCGGCAGGCCTTGCGTGAAAGGTTTATGTAAAAATTTTTAGAATTCTGAATGTAGCATATATATTTTTTGCTTTACTAGGTTAAATTTATTCTTTTTTCTCGGATTACTTGATTAATCATACTTGGTTTATAACTCAGTCTAATATATATTTATGAATAAGATGTGTTAGGAATTAAAATTAGAAAAACTTGAACAACGTGGTCTTCATGCGAGAATCACGTTTATTTCTTTAGTGTAACATAATGTTATTTTTTCAAAAGACATACGCAGCGCTACTGGAAGCGGTTTATTTTAAGTGGCTGTTTAATGAAGCTGCATATGTGACTATTTCTGAGCAACTAAATGAAATCCCTTGAAGTGGCGTATGTGGCAGCAGAACTGAGTCACTTGGTTTAGGCTAATTTGCTTTATAACGAATCACTCGACACCTACTTGCCTAAGAGGAGGGATACTTTCGTGGAGAAGTTTTTGAAGGAATCTGGCTCGTATAAACAACGAAAACGCCTGTTGGTTGCATGGGCCAAGCCGGTATTCGAACCTCGGATCCAATAATCAGTGTTCAGCAAATTTAGGTCTCAACTGCTGGTGAACCACTTAGTTTAGGAGTTCGATTCCGCGGGAAAAGGTTGTATCTGATGTATCTTAATTGTTAGCAATTTTGGGAATGTCAGGTTTAGGCATTTTTTAACCATCTTAGATAGGTCAGGGAGCCCCTTCCTCCAGCTCACAGTAATTTTTAATAATAATACAATTCTCAGCTATGATTGAACTTATATTTTATTTATCGCTATTTGAATTAATTTTGAGTACAATATTCATTAAGAAAGTAAGAGCATATTTTTAGGATATGCTGCAAAATTTCTTGTAACCGGCATCGATAGACCGATAGTATCTAAATAAAGGCACTTTTGAAGGTCTAAATTTAAATTAGAAATTTACGCCTAAATAGATCATTTCGTAAATAGCAATTCAAGTAGACCATTTTGGGTAGTCTACGACTACGTTATTTGAATTTAAATTTAAATTTAAGTTATTTTACATCTCCGGAAGTTTTGTTTGTTAGCAATTTTGTGTCTTCAGTTAAATATAAAGTATGAATATAAAGGTTGTTTGAACCTCCTCAGAACTTTATCACCGTGATCCAGACTGGAATCATAACTCTCTTATCAGTCTAGTAGTATCGGAAGGGCATTGATTTAGATATCTACACAAATAAAACTCTACAATGTTGCATTAAGTCATTATCATTTTGAAACGGATGCTGTATTAATCTCAATCGAGGATCCGAGAATAAAAAAATGCGAGAAAACTGACATTCGTGCCTATTCTGTCGTTACATCTAAGCATTTGCTTGCTTGTCTTCGATCAAACTTGAGATTGGGAATCTTCTTTGGCTGATATAGAGGAGCAAAACCGCTCATTTATGCGACCAAATCATACAGGTTCGCTCACTGAAATGAATCTGCTCTTTTTTATGCTCTTTAATCTGCTCTTCTTTCTTTCCGCTCACTAATAACTCTAAACAATAACTCCGATAAAAAAGATCCAGAGCGATGGGTGAATCAAGAGCGATTAGACAGGATGGAGGGAAGAGCTGAAAGAATTGGACCAGTAGTGGGATCGGGACCGTTAGCAAGATTGCAACGAAGAGCGAAAAGAATCGAATAAGGAGTAGCAATTGGGCAATGAAAGAAACAGTAGTTTTGGGATTCCTCAGAATCTTCTTTCTACAAAAAGCTAACAATAAAAGAGTAGAATAAAAATTTTTTAGAAGCTGGGAAAATGATAAAAATTAAACTCACTTTTAACACAGAGGATTAAGCATTCTTTTCTCTCCTAAAATGGAAATCGGACTTCCTTGGCACACTTAAAACATGAGATCCCCCTTTTTTTTATTTCACGAATCAGGTATTCTTTCGCTCAACAAAGTGAATTTGTTTGAACGAAAAGCAGATCTCTATTCCTGGCACGCTTTCAACAAGACCTGCCAGTAAATCATTCTTTTCTCCCTTAAAACGGGAATCGAACTTGCCTGGTTCGCTTCCAACAAGAGTTATCCGGGAAAGGTAAAAGACCTTCAATTCCTTTCTCTTTAATCTGAGTAAATTCACTCAGTAAAGTGAATCCATTCTTTGAATCAGTTCCAGAGCGATTCTTCCAGCTTTATTGGTTAATAGCGAAAGCTTCAAAGAGGATAATATGTTTGAGTAATTAGGATTGGAGCAATTTTCTCAGGTAGTGTTCTTGTCAGATTTATAACGCATTATGAAAAATTATCAAAACTACGCCTCATAATTATGATGCACTTTGCAGTAAAATCTGTGTGAACAAATGATATTTTTGTCTTTCGTATTACAAGAAAGTCAAAAAAATATTTCATTGTACGAAATTCCATTTTGATTATTTTTTTCTGCGTGACTTTGGACGTACAGACAAAATTTAAGGACCCGTTATTCCAAAACGGATTCTCAACTGGATTCGAAACGGATTTAGAATAGATTTTTATCGTGTCATCTGTATGTACATATGTATCTCGCATAACTCAAAAACTATTAGCTGTAAGACGTTGAAATTTTGTATATAGGACTGTTATAACATCTAGTTGTGCCTCTCCCTTTCTTATTACAATGGGCAGTGCGAAACATTTATTATATGTATAAGAAATTATTAACATTTTCTAAGAATTTGTTTTTAAAAGAAGATTATACTCTCCCATGAAAATATTGAAATAAGATTAAGCTTGCTTCCGAAGAATCAGACAGTAAATCAAATTTTTTAATGTGAAAATGTACTACCAAATTCATAAAATCTCAGATTTTTCGTTAGCAGGTTTATTACCTTTGACACATTTATTGGAAGAAGAAAATTCTAGCCCCTCGTTAAAAATAAAACTCCTCTCATTTTGGCTTTAAAAAACAACCCCAAGTAGAAACCGCTGCATTCTCTCTCTATTTTTTTTACTTATATTTTGCTGCTTTGCGGGCTCTTGATATTCGAGCACAGAGATTTCTCCCCTTCGTGTACGTGCACATGTTGTTTTGGGGTTGTGTTTTATTCTATTTTATTTTATTTCTGGGTTGGCATTTCTTTTTTTTCCATCCCTCATTAATCTCAACGATTCGGTCATTAGATGTTTTTTAAGTGGTGCCAGGAAGGGGTTGGAAATCGCCGGAAGCTAGATGCAAGACTGGGAAACGAAAAGGTCAATCGTTTTGCAGAAAGACGCGTTTTGTAATGGAAGAGATGCATTGGCAGTGAATACTTTACCAGAAGTTTATGTTACAGAAAGTCTTGATACTTTCCAAGGCTTGCATCGTAAATTTTATTCTAAAAGTTTTGAAAGAATGCTAAGAACAACGGAAATAGTTTATTTAATTGAAAATTTTCACGTTACTTCATGGATTCTGAGAATTACAAAGCAAATGTTTATTTAATGTAATAATATTGTTATCCAGATAATTATGTCCTCAACCAAAACGGTTACAGTATCTTACAATTTTATTACAACGGTATCTTACAATTACAACAAGCCGCCCAACCGGTATAGTGGTATTGGCTCTGACTCCAAAGTATAATATAACAATCCTTATAATTATAATTCCGTTTCATAAAAAAAACGTTAATCCACTTTTTAAATCGAAAATAATCTTTATTTCGTTTTTAGAAAATTCAGAACAACTCTTTAGAACGATGACAACAACAATCTGCTGTTGCCATTCCAAGAACAACAAAAATTGAATAATCTTTTTGTTGCCATTCTCAAAACAACAAAAAATAAATAAAACAATATTAAACGGTTCTTTAAATTTTTAAG
>KK119869.1:359197-449045 GCA_000611955.2 Stegodyphus mimosarum
TTTCCCTTTGCTGAGGTTACCCCATCAATCATTTTTTTGCCATGTAAATCAATTATTAATTTAAATTTATTAAGGAAATCAGCTCCTAAAATTCCTTTATTAATTTTGGCCACTATAAATGGAAATTGGAATTCACGCCTAAGTCCCAAATCAAGTGTTAACGTTTTTATACCATATGTTTCGATTTCGGTACCATTCGCAGCATACAACTTGAAATCTGCGGATTGTTTGTCTTGTGCTGATGCAGGTAAAATGCTAACATCGGCACCGCTATTCACTAAGAAACGCACTTTCGATTTTTTATCTCTGATAAATAGGCGAAATTGGCGACATTCTGGAACATTATCGGCAGTAGAGCTTGCCGCCTGTCCTACTGCGCATTGTCGTTTCCCTGATTGGATGACCTATCAGTTGACCAACTGCACGGCTGAGTACATTTATCCTGATGACATTTGTTACCGAAACGGAAATGATAAAAACAATATTTTCCTTTAGGATTAAATCTTTTCCTAGAAGTACTGCGAGATCGTCTGCGAGATGGAGAGTTGTTCCTAAATCGTGGTCTCGATATGTGATGAACAGTCATTTCGGCAATTCGCTGTTCAAGGGATTGAATTTTCATTAACAGTTCTGTATTCGAGCAATTACCAGTTGTTGAGACACCAGAGATCTCTTTAGAAGGCGTCATATCTGAAATTTTGTCAGCCATGATCGCCAGCTTGGGTAATTCTTCATCACTAACAAGTATTATATTACGCATAGAATCCGGCAATTTTTCTAACCATAACGTTTTAATTAAATTTTCGGACACATCCGATGTTGCAACAGATTTTAATTTTTGTAATAATTGACTGGGTTTTAAGTTGCCTAAATCGATTCCTGTGAGAAGTTTTTTAATTCTAGTACTTTCGCTTTCTTTAAATAAATCCAGAAGCCTTGTTTTGGATTCCGTATATTTAGTAGCGGAATTACTTGTTACGATATCCCAGATGTTCTCAACATATTTCGGTTCTAACTGTGATACTATATAGTTATATTTCGTTTCTTCAGAAACAATTCCATTTATCTTAAACTGAGCCTCAACTTGAAAAAACCATATTTCTGGGCGATCCAACCAAAATGGAGGAATTTTAACACTTACCTTACACAGTTCATGTGCAGGATCTTCCACAGTTTTATCGTTTTCAGACATATTCACTTAAAAATCAAAACTCCAAGTCACCAGTTATTGGCTCTGACTCCAAAGTATAATATAACAATCCTTATAATTCCGTTTCATAAAAAAAACGTTAATCCACTTTTTAAATCGAAAATAAACTTTATTTCGTTTTTAGAAAATTCAGAACAACTCTTTAGAACGATGACAACAACAATCTGCTGTTGCCATTCCAAGAACAACAAAAATTGAATAATCTTTTTGTTGCCATTCTCAAAACAACAAAAAATAAATAAAACAATATTAATCAGTATTTAAAGTTTCTTAATAAGTTCAAGCCACAACAGAGTTAGCGTCGCTGACTGCCGTACCGAAGGGCCTGGTTTCGAATCCCGAAGAAGCCATGGATGTTTGTAAATGTATAGTGTCGGTGCGGCATGGCGGCACTTTAAATATGCGGCGAGCCGAAATTCCTCTCTGACCTTCGGACCCGTCCCCCCAGGTGCTCTCCATCAAAATTGGGGGCGGAAGTCTCATGTGCGAAGCACATGGAAAAACAGGCACCTAGGCCAGAAGCCTTCATCCTGTGTGTAACGCGTGGGGAGGGGACATCGCTTTCCTACCATAACATAGGTGAAAGTGAACAGAGAATTTTAAAATAAAATTCTCGATGAAAAAAGGGGAGAGACTTCATACCCACAGTCGAAAAGATGGCAGACGTACCTACATACTAAGGTATAATATTTGAGAGCAGGGGTAATTAGCTGGAGGGTGGAGCTAGGTGATTGCAGCGCAATCTGATTAGTCGTAGGGAGTCACGTGGTCCGTTGCTGGATTCAGTTTTCATCTTCTGCAAATCTTATCAAAGACATCGCAGCTTCAAATCCGTATTGCAATTTTTCAGCAGAAGTCTTTGCCTGCTTGATTCTTCTAATGATTGAAATGACTGTGCTTAGGAATGCGTTGATTTTTTCGTCTTTTAGCCATGAAACTGCATCATGATTGGGGGCGGAACTGAACCAAATATCGCTGGCATTTGTTAGGTGCTCAAGGCTGTTGCCAACGACAGGCGTAAATTTGCGCTCCTTACCACGAGGAAGTTCGTGGGCTTGAGCTGACTGCGTCAGACAAGTGAGTATAAATAACAACAACAACAGTTTTATTTGATGTATCTCCTACATGCTACTAGATATGCGGGGACGCGGTACAATACCACCTAACCTCTTGTCACCATGATGGTCTCTGTCTTCCGTCAACTATCAACAGTTCTCCACTGACAATTAAAATTGTCTTTCTGTTTCATAAAGTATAGATTGGTTGTAATATCAAAAATCAAGAAAAAATGAGTAAATTTTAAATCATTATATTCTCTTCAGAGAATAATAAAAGTGTGAGGAGCTTACGAAAAATAAAAAAAAGATAATGACCTATACATTTGACAATCAATTAAATTAATAGGAAAATTTTAAAAGGTAATGGCTTATGCTATGTCAATGCAATTAAAATAATAGATTTCGTTATTTACGTGCTTTACTCTTTTATTACGTAACATAAAAATCATAGATGAATTCTGTAAATGTAACTATTTATTCTGGTATTCTTATTAAAGGATACGATTATAATTATAAAAATAAATTATTTTTCTGCATTTAGAGCGTTAATTACCACCATTAATAATTACCATTAATACCATTAATTGCCATATTTTAAATAAAACCTTATTGTATAGAAATGTTTTTTTAATTACATTTTATTCATTAGTTAGTTTACAAGGCAGTTTTAATAATTTTATGAGGAAAGGGCCAACAAGACAGAACTAGGGAATATTTTGCAAGAACACTAAATAATTGAAATTTTAAAATTACGTGAGGCATATTTCAGTTCTTACACCAAAAATATCAAAACATATGTTATAATTATTCATGTTTTTACAAATAACTGTTAAGAATTATACTGTGTTTCAGCTATAAAACATATTTCTAAAGACATGCATTATAAACCTTAGCTACAATAATTTCAGCGTATTCTAGTAATTCATATTCTAGTAAGTTGGGCAGACATTTTTCTGCTGTATTAAAATACTTCTTTAAATCAAATAGCTTTAAAATAGTATCTGTAATTTTTTTATCTAATTTAATTTCAGAACATTTTGACAAGGCTCAATAATTTGTTTTCCCTAAAAATTCTCTCCTTGATTATCATATATCAGAACATCAGTGCATTAATAGCTTCACTGCTACAAAATTTCAGCGAATAAACTTCAGGGAACATGTTAAACTTTGAAAACTTTGAAAATTTCAAAATAGAAATCATAATTTCTATTTCCTAGGAAAAAATACATTATTAACAAAACGTTAGAACAAAAAGTTAAACAAATAAACAAACAAAAAGTTACACTTTTTTAAAAAAAAGTTATAATCTCATTAATTGCTCATTTGCCCATATTTATTTAAATAACACAGATAGCAGCATATAAAGCATGATTTCAATATCTCTGGAAATCTGTATTTTTCGAATGTTTTAGCTTAACTCAGCAATTAGAATTTATTCTTCTAACCACTTCTCTCTTAAGTTCAATTAACGACCTAGATCACAAACGATAGAAATGTTTTATACATGAAAGGAAGAAAGAAATGGTAACGAATGTGTGTGTATGTATGAATTACAGATAAAAAAAACTAGAAACAGCTAATGGGAGAAGAAAACTGAACAACTTCCCAACTCAACTATCTCTTTGTCTGTTTGACTGAAACGGACCTAGAATTTCTGCTGTAGACATTTCGTTTAGTTGGCCCACAGTTTTTAACCAACATGCTAACATCATTAACATTAGTGTTATTTTTTTCCCTCTCTACAGTATTCTCCATGGCTACTAATTTTAATTCTTTTTTCCATTCTTGTTTAAAAACCGTAATTCATATTTTTAAAATCTTTCGATTTCTACTTTTTACTCTCTTGTACGAGGTAAAGGAGTATTGTAATTAAGGAAAATTTCTTTTATCATTATTTTACCCAAAATTTCCATTTTGACCGCTCTCGAATCCGCCAGAACCACATTTTTTGCTTGACATCTACGGACAGAACAAATAATTTTTTTTTTCATAAACGGGTTGTAAAATAAATTTATAATGTATTCAGAAGGGATTATTTTCTTAATGTCCGTACGCACGTATGTATCTATCTCCATAACTCAAAAACGATTAGCTTTAGAACGTTGAAATTTTGTATATGGTTTGCTATAACATCTAGTTGTTCACTTCCCTTTTTTTGTTGGAGACAGCCGCACTGAACGTATATATCGTTGCGTTCTGCGGGCTCGTGGATTTGGATTTATTGATGATAACGCTTGATGAAGAAATAAAACCCAATTTATTCTTTATTCCCCAATATTACACAGGACAGTTCCAAAGACACTTTTACACTCGTCGAAAAAGTACAATAAACACGCTGAAACATTCAACAACGCAGTCTTCAAGCTATCAGGCTATCATGAAGGCAGCTTCACAGCAAAGTACAGCTACCGACTCGTTCGATCGCTCTCAAGATAATCTTTGGACTCATGACACTACTCTCTTCCCATACAGGCAGGGAATATATAGCTTTAACCTACATTCTAGAACATTCCAGAGAAAACCGCTAAAAATGCGTTCTAGAATTGCGATTTGGCACCAAATATGGCAACCCTGCTTTTCTCCGCCACATTCTGGGAACCCTAAGCTCGCCTGCTTTGCGGGCAAGCTATCTCATCGCGAGCCACTTGACAATTCGAAACAATATATATGTACCCACGCTGTTACCCGGCTCGGAGAGCTTTGTTTTTTAAAATTATTTCCCTTATATGTTGGTAAATTTTGCATTTTTTGCTTTAGAAGTGTGATCAAAGCGTTTGAATTACTTTGTTGTTATGTTCCGGTTTTAGGGTTTTTATGCCTTTAGTTAATCTGCATGCAATAGTTGTAGAATTACCAACAGTTTAAAAGTGTAAGTTTCACTAAGGCCTAACATGGTCACTATTTGTTTACATTTGAAACTTTTAGTAGAGTAGGGAATGAAATCAAATGGTGCACCAACTTTAGTGTCTTTTTGCCCAGTGAGACCAAAAGTTAACTTCAAAATTTTTGTGCACCGAAAATTATGTCTTCTTGCCCGCTGACCGAAAAACCTGTTTTTGCGAACAGACTCTAATTTGAATTGCAAAAATTGTTTTCCTTTAATTATTTTAAGCTGTATTTAGTGTATTAGGTATTTCTCTGTTCTTCCTGTTTTATAATTTTTGATGAAGATTTTCTGAGTTTTCCTGTATTTTTACTTTCCGGAAAGTGAGGATTAAACTGATTAAAAGAAATACGTCTCTAATGAAGTTCAAAGAAATAATTTTAAAGGAAATGCAGCAAAAATGTATATAATTCAATAGGCCGCACAAGATAGTCATTTGGTGTCCATATCAGACTTTTTTTTCCTACAGATGATATTAAAATTATTCTCACTTCTTTTTCTATTTACTTACTTTCGTATACATTCGCTAAATAACGTAACATCAGCCCGTTTTGAAATAATATATTTTTAAAACTTGTAAACATTGTATTGCAAATAATAAGTTAAACGAATAATAACGAAAACTGTTCATCCTTCATCTACAAGGTGATTTATGCAATATTTACCTACATTATTACATAATTATTGTACGCTAATGTTTGTACACTTATTTACTATAAAGAAATTCAAATTGGAAAAAAATAAATACTAGATTAAATACTAGATTTTAATTAAACGCATCAAATAAGTAAAATATAATTTTTCAACTATCAAAATATTCATGGTCATATGTATTCAGAAACAAAATCGTGGAGTGGCCATACGATAACTGAATTAGGTAATAAGAGAGAATTTCGAGACATAATATTGCTTCGTTTCTACGGGTTCGTGGATTTGGAGTGATTAACGACAACACTTGATGAAGAATAAAAACACCATTTATTAGCCAGTATTACTCAGGACAGCTCCAAAGCATGTTTACAGTCATCGAAAAGCTACGATAAAGACGCTGAAACAATCAGCAACACAGTCGTCAGGCTATCAGGCTGTAACGGTGAAGACAGCTTAACGGCAAAGCAGTAGAGTACAGCTTCCGACTCGGTTCGGCCGTTCTCGGAACTCAATGTAGCCTCGAGCCTCTCTACGCTACAATTCGCGATGAACTCGATAGCCTCAACGATGCACACTCTCGATACATTCGACGACCAACTCGACACTATACTGCTACTCCACGTACAGGCAGGGCTTGTAAAGTCTCCATCCGTCTATGGTGCTCTCCATCCGTCTATGTCATATGAAAAATTTTGTCGCCAAAAGAACGATTTCGCGCCAAATATGGCAACCCTGACTTCCATTGTCATTTCTGGCAACCCTAAACCCGCTTTGCGGGGAAGCTATTTTACCGCAGCTGGGCATTTCGTAACAATGTAAATGGCAATAAAGAAATGGCATACACTAAAAGAATGATTACATTCAATTCACTTAAATTTTATTTCGCAGTTTTGATTTAAAATCAACTAATGTTAACAACCCGGAAATTTTATTTTTAGTCGTATTTGATGAACAATATTATGATACTTAAAAGTTATCTTTTATACATGGATTTGTATAAAATCGTGTAATGAAAAATGGTTTTTGTGCGTACTTTAAAAATTACTTTTTATGCCGTAATACATTTAACTAAAACCATATAATGGAAAACGTTAGTACTTTTTACGTCTTAAATGTATTTAATAAAAACTGTGTAATAGAATACTTTTTTGCAAGCATTTTATGTTACGATTTTTTTCATTCATCAGAAAAATAAAGCATAACCCCTGACCGCATTTAAATTTCCAATTGATTCACACATGTAATACCATTCAATCATGGGTTTTTTAACAAAGAAAGGTGTTTCGATTTAAAAAGCTATCGTTCTGATCAATGCAAAAACTTTTCATCCGAAAAATTTTTGTTTATAAGTTATTTTTCTGTCTAACCGATAGTGTAAAGATCAAAGTGAAAGTTTAACAAAGATATACCACAAAAAAAAAAGAAAAAAAAATCAATACTAAGTTTTAAAATGAAATTTTTTCATCGAATTTTGAAAATTCCTGTCGGATATTTTTATATTATCCTTACAAATGCGTGGAAAAAATTTCAAGAAAATAAAATGCGTAAAAGGGGCTCTCGAGATTTAACTTAAACTGATAAGGGAAAATAATAAAGTCATGTAAATCACATAATAATGTAATAAATTAAATTACCAAAAAATAAGAGGTAATAGAAAAAAATAAAAATATGTATGTAATAATTTAAAACAATTAAAACGTTTACGTTATATTACCAAAAATACAAATATTTGCAAACATGTACAAAAATATTGTTGCGGGATCGTGGATTTGGAGTGATTGATGACAACACTTGCTGAAAAATCAAAACACAATTTATTCGCCAGTATTACACAGGAGATTTCCAAAGTCGTTAAAAAACTACGACAAACACGCTGACACAACCAGCAATAAAGCCTTCAGGCTAGTAGGCTGTAACGATGAAGACAGCTTCACGGCAAAGCACTAAAGTATAGCTCCCGACTCGATTGATCGCTCTCATAGCTCAGTACACTCGACGATGCACTCACGATGTACTCTCGCTATGCACTAACTCGCGATACTTTCGCCGACCATCTCGACACTAGACTGCTACTCCGCGTACAGGCAGGGTTTATATAGCTTTTGTCCTGCCTTCGAGAACACTCTGGGTCAATCCAGTAATAATTCGTTCCAGAATGTTCTCCATCCGTCTATGGCATATCGCCAATTGTGTCGCCAAATGTCTTCAAACGGGCGATTTCGCGCCAAATATGAGTAACCCTGCCTTTTCTTACCATTTTCTGATAACCCTAAAGCCGCTTTGCAGGGAAGCTATCATGCCGCAGCTGGGCATTTAGCAACAATATTAATGCATATCATATTAAGGAACATAAGGTACGCTAAATTGTTCATTAATAGCAATTATTGGTTTGTTTAAGTTTTTATGGCCAAGCACACTAGGGCTGTCGTCTACCTAAGGGAAGGATGCCTTCGTTGAGGACTTTCTAAGGGAAAGTGGTACACGTTACCCATGGGAAAACCCACGAAAACGTCCAAGCAGTCAACCCATTCGCCTGGATTCAAACCCAGGTAAGAGGTATCAGTGTTGAGTTATTTTACGCCTCGGTCGCTGGTGAGCTAATAACAACTATGCTAGAAAACTTTAAAATGTTTCATTTTACATACATTTTTTACGTAATTTCGCATTTAATCCATCTCAAAGCAATTCATTTCGTCGCTGAGTACTCCAATAGCTAAATCGCTAAGACATCTGAACAGTGGTAGTTTAAATCTCAAAGAGCAAATTCCGGAGAACGGGTTGGCTGCATGTCATAGTTTTCCTAGAGTGTATTATGACAAAGAGTTAACATTACTCAAAAATTTCTCTAAGAAATTATCCTACCCCTTAGCATCCTATGCGGGCGTTTTTGTGCCTTCCTCTTGTGTAATGTAATTATAAGCCAGTTTTTCTCAAAATGTCCTTCGCAAGTTCGATCTTCCCTTAGGCAGATAAGCTTAGTGTGATCTTTCATAAGATAATAAATCTAAATCACCTTAAGAAGATAGCCCTAACTTAATCGATTAACTTGACCTATTTCTGAATTACTATGAAAGACAAAAAAAAAAAAAAAAAAAAAAAAACTCAGTTGAGATTGTTCTGCTAAAAGCATTGAGCCTTGCCAATAGAAGATATTGATTTTAATGTTTGTCTGTTTAACATGGATAATCATATCTTTCATACGCAATTAAATAATAGAAACAAAGAAACGAAAAACAAAGGACAAGCGCAAAGATGTATTATTTTTAGATGTAAGATCCCATAGTAATTATAATGTTATTTTTTCATTATTGCTAGCTCGGCTTAACAGGAAGAGTTATCTTTTATTCTTCTTATTATTATGCATTATCATATACATTTGAGCGATGAAATTAATTTTTATTTGCTTAAAAGAGTAAATTTCGGGCTCGTAGCTAAATTAATTAAGCAAAAGCTATTTTAATTGCAGCACTGGTCGAGTATACTCTACAGTTATAACGAATAAGTTAGATTAAAAACAGGAAATTAACTGCTATAAGCATTTCGACCACTTCCCAAATTAGTTAAAATGTTTAATTACCTCCCTTTTTATTACCTATTCCAGCAGCGAATCGTTCCAAGTTTCCTCCACCCAAATTAGTTAATCGATTTCCCCTTAATGATTTTAATTCTCGGAGAATTTCATTTCCTGAAAGTGGATTACATTTTTACCCTTTAAAAAGGGTACTTTTTTTAATTATTTTCTCTTGCCCTTTCAAAGCATTTCATACAAAAGGCTCTTGTTTTATTAGCATATTCGACCGGTGGATGTTTCAATTTTAATTAAAACTTTCGTTTTATTTTCTAATTGAACCTTCATTACGGCGATATCCCGTAAAATTCTGAAGTCTTCGGCATAACAGCGATCACGGCTAATAGAACAAAGCAATCCAAAAAATAAAATAACAATGAGGATACAAAATTATTATGACTCCAAAAAACTCGCTAAATGAAAATAATCTCTTTTGACTGGGCTCGGTACGGAAGATCACCTTTTAATGAATGGCTACAGCCAATTAGTGTTGCGTCAAATCCTGATTAAAATAAGCTAATTAAAGACAGCAGTAGCTCCTGCGCCACTGTAGTGCCTTGATTACAGTGCGCCCTTCGCCACTGATTGCAGGCTGCCCTAATTGGCGCGCCCCGACACCAAAGATACACATCCAAATTAATTCATTAGTCGCCGTTGTGCCAAAGTAAACGCTGCTGCCTATGAAAGCGGAGTTCCACCATAATGAGCGATCATTAGAGAAGTCCTGACACAAATATAATTGAATTCTTTATGTGTTTTTTTAGATATTGTGCTTAGAATCTGAGGGAAGGGCCTGCACCCTCTCCAATCCCACAAATTTTTTATTTGTTTTCCTGTTTTCTGTATACATATAAAAGTTGCCTTAATCAAGGCCTAACTTTGACACACTGAACAGAAGCTTTCCCATTCACTCGCCACTGAGGGTTGCCAGACTGGCCCATATCGCCAAATAAATCGCCAAATTTGATTTATATTCTTGACGAAAAGAGCAATGACAGGCTCTAATTGAACTCTGCCTCATTTTTGTTTTGTTTTATTGCTTCTGCAAACACCTTTTCCTTTGTTAATTAAGGCGGCTGTAGATCCTAGGGCTAACAAATTATTTTCTCTGCTTGGCGAAGGGGAAAATGGGTATGGAAAATGTATTTTCATGTAGCAGAATGAATTTTTTAATCACATTTAAGTATATTTACCTGTAACATCGAATATTGATCACCTATGCTTAGCTTTTGTTTATGTAGTTTCTTCGTTTCTCCTCCAACGCCTTATTCAGTTGTCTTGGTTACTCACGTAACTCGCGAATAAAACTTTAACTTATACTATTCTCAACCAGGGCGGATTTCATAGTTTCGTGGGGGAGGGAGGAGTAGTAATGCGATCAGCCTTATATTCACCAGTTTAGTTTTAGCTTATGAATATAAAAACTACCTTAATTCAAGTTTTGGTATTTATCAACATTTTCTGTACTTTTTCTTGTTTAAATTATAAAACGTATTAAAACATAATCTAAATTTGAATAAATGTATATGTATGTTTCGAGTTTTGGAAAGGAGGGGAGGGGAAATGATCGTCTAGCAATTGTAAAAAGGCGCAAGGAGCGAAAAAGGTTGAGAAACACTGTACTAAATCATTCAAAATTATATTCTCAATATTGATTTGATTTAACTTAGATGTGAAATTTTAAAAATTGTAAGAAATGTCAATATTTTGTACCCACAGGAAGGTCGTATATTGTATCACATTGCTAAATATTTTTCATTGCTTTCTGTGTCGTAATTAATTAATAAATGATTTACTTAAATCTCTTAATTTTAAATACGAAATTAAGATAGAAAAAAGTATTTGGGTATCTGTGTACAAGTGTTATATAGAGCTAATTCTTGCAGGCTTTTCTTGTAAAACACCTGGAGAAAGAATTTTAAACTTGGAAAAGATATAGTTTAAGATTCAAAGCCTACTTTGTTCACATGGGTCTAAGAAATTGATATTTCTTTTGATGCGAGCATAGGTGCAATTTTTCATTGGCATCGTGAAAAGTCTGAGAAACAAACAAGTGAAGTATTGAATTTAAAATAAAATCTACTGTTTAGTTTAATTCTGAAATACTGTAAAGCAAATTTCTTTGAAAACAAAACAACACGGAAAGGCATCCAAATAAATTCATTTAAAGCGAAGAAAAGTGGACACCAGAAATGCTGTTTATAATCATAAAACCGGTAAAGTCAGATTGACTTTAAAAACCTAACGAATATTTAATATATCTAGTAATGCAGAAACTGCAGGAATATTTTAATAACGTGTAAACTTCAAGGCTAAATAGTTAGAAGAAAATCATTTCTCAGTAAAGTGAATCGAAGGGCTTGATTACAATTAACTAAGAACTGTATTAAAAAGCCCCAAAATTTGTAAAATTCCATTGTATTCGTAAATGGAAGTAAATTTAATATTTTAGGAGTTATTTTCTCTTTTGTATATTAAAAAAGTAAAATTTGGTATTTATATAACTTTACGTTTCATTAATTTTAAGATTTTTCGATTTCGTTCAGATCTAAGATATGGCTGTAATAAAAGTATTCAGTACTATGCCACAATACTTTTTTCACTCACTGTTTGCTGTTCGTCTTGGCAATCTTCTTTTTACTTGAAAACCATTCCTTCGACGTACGTCAGTTTACAATCTTCTATCCATTACTGAAAGGTTCATCCATTTGACTGAGGGTCGCTTCGATATGGAAAGACCCTCGGTCAAATGGATGAAACTTTCAATAATGTCAAATGTTTGAACCAGTTTGACGATAAAGGTTAGCTAGTATATCAGCTGAAACTGGTTACTTTTCGGACAGAAGCAGATATGATTCCCGGATAAGGCATGACCGTTAGTGAATCTAGTGAATTTGTGGAATAAAAGACTTTAAATCTTTCAGAAGACCGTTCAAGAGGTTTTTAGTATGGGAAGAAAAAGACTAGAATCTCAGATTTCATTCACGATTACTTAGATTAGAATTCAGATATAGCTAGGTAGAGATTACCTATACGCTTCTGCGTTATTGAAATATCCAATTAAATATACTTGAGAACTGAATTATTATTATTACTGTATTATTAAAAAATCTCTTATTTCTTTTTATTGAATGTCTCTAAAAATTAGAATGCTCTACCAATAGAGTTAGTTGCCTTTAGGATTTTAAATGTTACCAGATTGAAATTATGTTAATTAAAAAGTCTTTCAACTAAACAATTTTTAATTTTAAATTTCGACTAAGCTGTTAATTTTAAACTATACACTCATAATGGCGTGGTAGGAGTGGAACCTTAGAAACTTTGCTTGATATACACTGGTGTGCAAAACTTAAGCAACAATTTAAACATTTAGCAGATAGCCATGAAATTGCAGACAAGGAGGTCTGGAGATCAGTACAATGAACACGTAAGTCAGTAGAAATGTCATGCGTATGCAAATAACAGGAATGAAACGTCAGAGGCGACGTGAGCGTACACAAAACGCGTGATGTCGGCGCGCGTAGCCCAACAGTAGAATAAAAGGAAGGAGGGAGACGCAATTCAACATATTCGCTGCAAGTGCCAGTGAGTCAGTTCGTGAAATATGGCTAGAAGAAATCACCTGGACGGCTTCACACGTGGAAGAATGACCGGAAAGCTGGAGGAGGGGCGTACTGTCACCAGTGTAGCTGCAGAGTTCGGAATCAACAAAAGCGTCGTTTTGCGCACTTGGAAAGCGTTCCAAACCACAGATACAGCTGTTAGAAAGGTTGGTGGTGGCCGCCCGAGGACGACATCTGCAGGGGATGACCGATATATCGTCCTGCAGGTGAAAAGAAGCCGACAGCAGTCAGAAAGTGCCATTGCTCAGCAACTATGTACAGTAACGGGGCGATAAGTATCGCGGTTTACTGTGGTCAGACGCCTTCACAAAGCCCGCCGTCCTGAACGCTGTCTCCCGTTGAAAGTTGGCCACCGACGCCACCGTTTACAGTGGTGCAGAGAGCACAAAAACTGGACAACTGATCAATGGATTCAAGTCCTCTTTACAAATGAGAGTTGGCTCAGTACCAGAAGCGATTCTCAACGCGTTTTGATTTGGGGAGAGGTCGGGACTCGGTTTTATCCCAGTAACATCAAGGAAAGACACCGTAACGGTGGTCCTGGAGTTCTTGTCTTGGGAGGCATTATGCTGAACGAATGAACTGAACTCCACGTTTTCGACAGAGGGTCTGTAACCGGGAATCGCTATTGTGAGGAGGTACTCCTTCCCCATGAACGTCCAAGGTGCCACTGGCCCAGACTAAATTTTTATGGATGACAATGCACGGCCACATCGGACTCTTGCTGTTGAGGAGCTACTGGAAAGTGAAGATATCACTCGAATGGATTGGCCAGCGTACTTCCCAGATTTAAATCTCATCGAACATGTGTGGGATGTTTTGGGAAGACGCATTGCATCCTCCGGAGAACACCCAACAACTCAAATAGATGCTGATTGATGAATGGGCACTCCTACCGCAAGAAATGTTGCACCAGCTGGTTTTGAGTATGCGGAGACGGTGCGAAGCAACCATTGCAGTGAGGGGAGGGCATATCTCATATTAACTAACAGCTGCTTGTTGTTCTTCCTCTTGGATAGACAATCATGAGTCACGATACTATGCGTTCAATAAAGCTTGTTTTTGTTTGATTCCATACCGTATGCATTGTATTCCTTTTTCAGCTCCGATGCTTTCGTCATCCTTTACGTACATAATACTCTCCTTCTTTCTACATTCCATGTCTCTCAGTTGATTTCTCGTGGAGTTACGGCAAAACACCCTGCTGTTGCTTAAGTTTTGCACACCAGTGTAGATGAAATTCCGTATGTAAACACTACAAGACTGAGTACTAAATAACTGAAAGTCGATACCAGTGATCAAACTGCGAGTTTGAACTACTGAAGCATGCATCGAAGATAGTGTTTCAAGAGCAAGTTTTGAATACAACGAAATTTGTGTCAAATGATTGCAATGGCACGAATCACTATGGATTGTAAGGGTGCCTCCAAAATAGAGTGTGAGGCTGTTATATTCAAATAAAAGAGGCTGTTCAGTGTAATTAACTATGGCCGATCGGGGGCCTTGATTGGAGTACAGTCTTACAATACCTTTGCTGTAAAACAGAGAGAGAAGCTCAATGGTCTGACTGAAGAGGGATAGATCATTGTTACAGAGAGTTTATGAAAAAGCATGCGAACATCAAGGATCACTTCGCTTTCCATTATCCTCAGAACTATGATGTCATCCGTAGACACTGTTGTATATTCCCAAATCATTAGGAGACAATTAATTGAAATAGGACTGGGTTTCAGTAGACCGTTCCTTTACTTTACAGTAGCTATTGAGCATCATAGATGCCATTAGCAATAATGATTTCTCCGATAACGGTAGATGCTGCCTAGTTAGTTGTGTGGACTAGTTACTTGTGCCAGTCACAGTTCATATTGGGAGTCAGCAGCCTGCTGATATGAGGGACAAGACTTGCCTGCAGGAAATTTGCTTTTACTTAATTTGCTTTTATTTTCCATATGTTTCACACGACAAAAGTAATCGTTTGAAAGTATAAACCGTTTCTTATCAATTTGATTGATGTCTTTGTTCTTCCTCAGAGCACAGCATAGACAAATTTTGTTACTGTTTTGCTTGTCTTTCTTGTTACAGCACACTAACTCAGTTTCAATAAGACAATGGCTAATCATAAAAGACACGATTCTGTCAGAATGCCTCAAGACATTACCCAATCAAATAACTTTCAGGATGGATACTAACTGTCAACTCCAACACGACTATCTTGGAACCATCTTTCCATATGATTGGCGTGACTAGCTGACCACATGCTGCATGTCTTTCTCAAGACTGCCTCCGAAATGCTTACCAGATTCCAGAATTAACTGATAGCTCAATTGCTTCCTATTCCTACATTACTTTCTGCATATTCAGTATAGAGTGGAACGTACTTGCGCCCATTTAAGAATGTCGAATGATCTGTTACCTCAGAAGTGTACTGCATGAATTTTTTATGTGTTTCGTACACGACAGTTTTTATGATAGTAAAAAAATTCGTTTAGATTGCATCCCCTTAAAATGCATATTAAATATTTATTAGTAAGAGCATTAATCTTAAATTTCTACTCTCTCTTTCATTAAGACTTTGTTAAATAACAATTAACTAGCAATGATTACCCAATGATGGAAAAGAAAAATCGAAGATTAACGTTTTAGAAAATTTAAAAAAATTTCACGAAAGAAAAGCTTTTCCATTCATTCAAATGTTCCGATTGCCTAATCTCAGAGAGATCACTAATTATGTATTGTATTTCTAAAGATGAGTTGATCTATAAAGTAAAATATCTGTTCTAAAGATCAGTTGATCAAGATATCAACTAAACTTTCAAAGATCAGTTCATACTTTGGCGATTTTTATATATTGTGTTTCTGAAGATCAGTAGGCCGAACAGCAGCCGAGCAGTAAAGCAGCTGAACACTGGTAGTTCTGTTCGAAGTTCCAATCACAGCAAACGGGCTGGCTGCCATGAGCGTTTTCGTGGCTTTCTTCATGTGTAACGTGCATGCGAGTCAGCTTCCTTAGAAAGTCGTCCACGAAAACATCACTTCCGCTAGACAGACATCCCTCGAGTGCTTTGCCATAACTAAATAAACCAATAAAAAATCTAAAGAGCAGTTACCAAAATTGACAACGTTGTCGCTGAAGGAGGCAGTAAAATGGTTCTGCCATGGGAAATCTTTCATTTATTGCCTGTTTGTATCCTATGCTGTATTCGTCATCATAGTAACAGTAATAACAATAATGCAGCTTACAAGTTTCAATCTCCTGTGTGTTTGTTTCATTTTTAATGTTATTTCAGTGATAAAGGCTTGGTATTTTTAGATATTATTATTTATTTAAAAGTAAGAGAATATTTTGAAGTACTTTTTTTGTTCGTTTGTGCTCCAGAGCTGCTTGAATGATGGAAACATTTAAATCTCGAAGTAAGGTTATTGTTTTCAGTTATCATTTAAAGTAATAAATACCCTTTCAAAATAAATTTCGGCATGATCCGAGTTATTCCGAGATATGATCGACTGTACTCGATCATGCCTCAGAAACCAACAAACGAAGAACGAAAATAACTCCGGAGCAGCGGAGCTCCGGAGCTCTTTTATCATGCATGCGCCGTGGAAAACTGTTTCCGCTGTGGAAAGCACAAGGCTCTTCGACATAAAACTTTTAATTTATTTTACACATGAGCTTGCGCATAACCGAATCTCAGAGTACTTTCAGTTCGGGAAAGCATACGTTCTTTAATTTATCTGTCAAGTCACTATCTTAGTGATTAATTTAGTAAGTTAAAAGCAATAAACATATTTCTTTTAATAATTTAAGTATTTAGTTTACATTTTTTAATATTGTATCTAACTGACGTAAATTAAAATGCATTTAATTTATTGTACATCCAACTAATGACTATTATAAGTATTTGTTGTAATTAATAAAATACATTTCTAATGTTGTGTGTTAAATACAGAATAATTAAAAAATTATAATTAATTTTTAGTCCAAAGGGGCTTTGTTTCTGAAGGCCCATTGTTTTCATTTTGCGATTTTGCCTCGACTCAGTCTGAATGTCCGTTTCACTTTTCAAATTGTTGCACCCAATATTAACGCCCTATGTTATATTTCAAGAAATTAAATAGTGAAGAATCTGCATAAATGTATGTATGTTTCTCGCGTTGTGATAAAATGACGGTCCTTAGGGCCATGCAATTTTGAATGACGTAATCCTATTGCGAGTATGGGCATCTGGAAGCCCAAATTTGAAATTTGTTTATTATCGATTTCATATCTTGTAACACTTTAACGAATTTTTGATTAACAAACTCAACGATTTGAAAGCGAACAATGGCAATGTTGCACAGAAAAAGCATTTTTATCTTCAGTGCCTGAGACTGTGTATCGGAAATTCTAAAGATATGTTAATTTTAAAATTCTTTTGCGATATTGTTCTTGAACTGAATTTTATGGTTTAAGTGCAAAGAACATAATATTTAATAAGTAAAGTTAACACATAAAATGTTAAAAAAACGCCCCTTTGGACATAATTTAAAATCTGAAACTTTTCAAATTTTCTTTTTTTTTTATTATACACTCACGTTTGTGAAAATTGCAACACCATGAAGGACTTACGCGAGTGAGTTGAAATTTTCAGGAAATGCAAAGTAGCGCATGATATGCAAATGATTAGAATTGCAAATCCGTAGCGCATGCGTATGCTGAGCAGCGCCCTCTGAACGGCTGATGGATCCGAATAAATAGACGGCTGTAGCGAGGCGTGTATGGTTATCGGTGGTTATCTGCTAGTGGTAAACGTTAACTCAATCTGTACTTATGCCTCGTCGACGAAAGAGAGCGAGATTTGAACAACTTACAGAGTTTGAACGAGGGAGAATCATCGGCCTTCGTGAAGCTGGATTGTCGTATCGTGCAGTAGCCTCTCGTGTGCAGCGTAACAGCAGCACAGTGATGCGCGTTTGGAAGCAGTGGACGGACGAGTGTCGGACAACTCGGAAATCCGGGAGTGGACCCCGAAATGTGACGTCAGCTCGCGATGATAGACACCTGGTCCGCATGGCGCGGACGGACCGTACAGCTTCCTCTAGACAATTGGCAGCACTGTGGTCAATAGCTACAGGTGTTTCATTGTGTGCTTCATCAATTCGTAGACGTCTGCTGCAGTGTGGACTGCGCGCACGGACTCCTTTATACAGGATCCCCCTAACGCACGACCATCGCCGCCTGCGGCTACAATGGGCCAATCAGCATAGAGACTGGCGTGCTGATTGGCAGCATGTCGTGTTTTCTGACGAATCCCGCTTTAATTTGTGGTACCATGATGGCCGCATTCGTGTCAGACGCTATGCCGGTGAACGCCACCTTCCGGAGTGCATTATCGAACGCCACAGTGGACGAACACCCGGAGTTATGGTCTGGGGCGCCATAGCATATCATAGACGATCTCAATTGCTACGAATTGTGGGCAATCTGAACAGCAACCGGTATATCCGTGAAGTTCTACAGCCCGAAGCTGTTCCCTTCCTTCAAAGCTTGCCAGGCGCTGTATTTCAACAGGACAATGCCCGCCCTCATACTGCTCGGATTGTTAAATCCTTCTTTGCAGCGCAGCAGGTACAGCTTCTTCCTTGGCCTGCGTGTTCCCCGGATATGTCGCCAATTGAACATGTGTGGGATGTCATTGGTCGGCGTCTTGCTCGTGATCCTCGTCCTGTTGCGTCTGCAGACGAACTTTGGGTACGCGTACAAACGATATGGAATGCTCTTCCTCAGTCAGACATTCAAACTTTGTTTGACTCCATGCCACGTCGTGTAGCAGCACTTATTGCGGCGCGTGGTGGCCACACAAAATACTGATTCTGATCTCTTGTTCTTGTTTGTTTGCTTTGAACATTTAATCATTTATTTGTACCACTACCACTCAACTGTGTATTAAATTGCATTCAATTATGACGATTCCTTCTTGGTGTTGCAATTTTTACAAACGTGAGTGTAGATTTAATATTTTTTTAAATATTTTTGTTAGGTTTTTCAAACTCTTAATGATAAATTCTTTTTTGAGGAGTTGCACTGTAATCTGAAGTTTTTAAGTTAAACGTTAAGATTTTGTATCATTCAAATGTACGATTAAGCTGAATGTCTTTCAAATTATAAAAAAAAAATTGCTTCGAACTTTTTAACCGGCTCTCTTATTTCATGCGAAAGAATATTTTAACATTGTCGTTCTTAAGCCTACTAAATTAATCAGATTGTGAAGTTTTTATTTTATTTATTTGCAAAATTTGGTTTCTGCTAAACTATTCCTCCTCTAATTTCACCCAGTCTTTGACCAGAGCAAATGCTTTTACAGGAGCTGATTTAAATACATTTTTTTTAATGGCCGGCGTCTTTACTTTATAACCATTAAGACTGCGCTACTAGAAGGGCAGAAGTGGTGGGCATTTCATTATGGAAGCCCCTAACAGGTGGCCACCGCTGCTTCCTATGAACGGAGATATATTTACAGCCGTGGATTCGAACACGGGTCCATCGCTGCGGTAGTCAAGGTCACTAACTAGTATACCAACTGGCGGCAGCTTTAAATACTTCGAACTCAAAAGTCTCGTTGCCTGGTTCACCCAACAATAATCTACTGATGCCCTTTTACCAGCTTATTGCCTGCCCTCTCAATGCGGCTGTTGCTTTAGCGACATTCTGCACTTCCGCAATCTGGTAAAGCCAAAAATGCAAATCCATGTGCTCCAAAAATGTTATAACGGAACTTCTGCCATCAACCACTTTGTTATTTCACTGAAGTGCGCATCGTATCTGCGGTGAACTTAAAACCTTCTATTGGGCTTACAGGAACCGGTGGAGCCTGCCTTGGGGGGGACTAAACGTTAAATTCTGTTGAGCCACTGTTCTTGCTTTTGTTCGGACGCTACTATAGAGCCTTTTCGAAGTCAGGAAACTGAAGAAATCATCAGTGCCCTCGCTGGTATTCGAAATCCGGACCTCTCGAAGATACGTCGAACTTGCTTCCACTTACACCACGAAGGCATGAGGAAAGGAGGGAGAAAAACGTTATATACTCCCTCTTTTTAAAGGGCAAATGGGGATCAGGGGACCAATCGCCAAATCTCAGGAGTGACGAGCCACCGCCCATTTAGTTCGGCGCCTTCTATGAAACATTCAGAATTTTTCAAAGTCAAGAAACTGAAGAAATCCGCTGTGCCCTGGCCGGTATTCGAACTCCGAATCTCCCCAATATGCGTCGAGCGTGCTTCCAGTTACACCACGAAGGCATGAGGAAAACAGGGAGAAAATAAGCATATGTATTTTTAGGGGGAACAGGGAGAGATAAAAAGAAGCAGCTTTTAGCCTATTGTTTTTGTTTTTAACTCCTCCCACTTTTAATAATCTACTGATATTTTCGGCATCTAATACTCCATTTTAAATTGTGATCAGGAAAGTGAGAATTATATCATGAGAATATACATCAGCGCAAAGAAAACGAGTGATCAGGGATACGTCTGAGCAATGCGGGGAAACATTTTGCCTGTTGATGGATTGAAAAATTTTAATGTGATTAGTACTCATTTAAACGGTCATACTTTTAATTTTCTCTCGTTCAAAATTTGTATAGCAAACCCTAAAAATTTTAGAGCATCTTTCTTTTCAATCTTCAATTACTCTTTAAATACACATTACATGAATGTTTACTTTTATGTGAACTTACATACATGAACACACACCACACGAACTTAAATGAGATTATTCAGTGGAACGGCTCCTTTTTTTGCCCTTTTGTGGTAATCTTATAAGAAATTTCTCCCGCCTTCTTATTATACCTTCTCGGTGCAATGGCCAGCACACTCGGCGCGTATTCGAGAGGTCCGAGGTTCGCTTCTCGGTAAGGGCATTGTTCTTTTTTCACATCTCTTGATTCAAAAATACCTAATGCATCTACAGTGGCCCCCGAATTAAAAAGGATTGTGGATGATGATTCTCCACGCCAGGATTTGGCGACTGGCTCCCGCAGTTCCCAGACGCTCTTTAAAAGGGGAAGTATGTAAGGTATTTCTCCCGCCTTCCTAGGATGCCTTCATGGTCAGCCCGCTCGGCGCGTATTCGAGAGCTCTGTGGTACAAGTCCCGAAGAGGGCATTGATCATTTTTCACGTCTTCTGCTTCTAAAATAACCTAATATCTCTACAATCCGAAATACATTTTTATGATGCTTTCTTTGCTTAAATCGGAAACGTTTCTTCTTTATTTCTACTGAAATTGCAGAAATGATAGTATTCTTTCTGTAAAATATGCTCTGAATCTAAACCTACAATATAAATATGACACTAGATTTCAAAGGAATCTTAACTTGTCTAAGCAAATTTGCATTTAAAATAAAACTTTCAATACCGGGAAGCCTATCACAACTATTACCTATTTAAGATGATTTTTTTCTGAAAAGATAATTGAATAATGGTAAGCATTTTCCAACTCGAGCACCTCCACATTAAGATCAAATTCTTCTGGAGCAGTTAATGGTCATCTTAGAAGGATTTCACCGCTATTTCAATCAAGAGACTGAATTAAGCATTTCAAATTTTTATAGACTTTGAACTATAAATGTTTTAAGGATAAAGGATATTCTGTGCTCTCACAAACGTAACAGATATGAAAAGTACCGTGATCATAGAAAATTGTTCTAATTATGTCTTATATTCTTTGACAGATTAAAAATTGGTTCAAATATTTAGAGGTAACATCTGAGTAACCGTGTATCGCTATTGTTAGTGCAGTAGATCATACATAGGAAAAGTAACTTTCCAAAAGACCAGGAAAAATCAAATTCAGATTACAATCTAACATTTAAAAAATTGACAGGTAAATCTTCAAACAGTTAGTAAAGTTTACTAAAAGTATCTAGTATCGACACAGTTTACTAAAATATCTAATAAACTCTGATGGTTTAAACTACAAAGGAAGAGAGGTACACTGCGAGAAAAAAAAAGGAAAAAAAAAAAAAGAGACAGAGAGAGTTCTATATCTCGCGTTCTACTGGACCGATTGACGAAATTCAAATTACGTTTTTCATGTCTCTAAAGCGCGACTTAGAACATATATTATATTTATACATAGCATTGTTCTAATACAGGTATTCTGTCACAAAAGCGGACATTTTCTGATATGGCATACCAAATTTTTCCATATTTCGATTCTACAACTCAAATTATGCCTAAATATTAAATTTTGTAAAATATAATGAGAAATTTACGGAGAAATTTAAAATTTGTCTTGGCGCATTTTTTTCAGTCTGCGCCAAGCATAATTCACTTAGCGAACTTCTTAACTTATAGCAACCTATTTTCTTTTCCTTTTTTTCATTGTACACGAGCGAAAAAAAAGTCATCTTTCATACATTCAAATAATTTTAACAAAGTGCGTAAACCACATTTGACGCTATTATAACTCATAACAAATATGCTAAATTTCAAAATGCGCCAATATGTAAATTCACATACATCTTAGGAAATTGTGAATAAAAAACTCTAATTTTTCGCAGGTATGTTTAGAAATACATCTACTTTAAGATGATGCTAAATCTTTTACAGGTTATAATTCAAAATATTTTTCAAAAAATTTATAAAAATTATTTAAAAATACAAATTTTAAAAATAAATCATAAAAATGGCTGAATTGTATTTGGAATGAACATAAATTTCGAAGTGTGAAAGGAAGAATCAAATAAGGTTAATAAACAAAAGAGATAATAATAAATATATATCAAATTCAATTAACACTTAGGAGTTAAATTTTTTAGAGCTAATTTTTTAAAACCTACTCGTGCGATTTATACAAAATTTGGCATTTTGGCATAATTTGAGTAGTAGAATCGAAACATGGAAAAATATTGGCATATTATTTCAGAAAAAGTATGATTTTGTGTCAAATGCATTAGAACAGTTTTGTATGTAAATCTAATACTTATCCTAAGTCGCCCTTTCGAGACATGAAAAACGCAAGTTACATTTTGTCAATCGACTCACTAGAACGGGAAATATAGTACTGCCCCCCTTTTTTCGCAGTGTATTTGCTGACATACTTGATGATCTGCTGAAGATAGATAATATTTTATTATTTTTATCTGAATGATTTCCTTCATTTAAAAATGGGCATATTTTTTGTATACGGCCAACTGCAATTATAGCCGATGATTGGATAGATAGGCTTCAGTGACATACAGTTTTCTCAACGAAAGCTTAAGTCTCGTCTGTTCAAGTTTAATGGATTACTTTGATTCTTGTAGAAACGTAAATCGAACTAAGGAAAGATGCGGAATGGTATACTACAACCTGTAAACGGCTTCCTTATATGTTTTATACAAGTTCTTTTTGTTTTACTTTGTAGATATCTCTTCAACTAATCGCGCTTTAAGCAACACAGCCTTTTAAACCAGCGAAGTCTGCTGTTACTGGATCAGTAAATGAAAGAACTTAGGGGTTAAAATTTTCAGTAATGCACGAAGAACATAATGATGGTATGAAATGAAATTTGAATTTTGTATATTAGTTGCTAATATCAGTTATCGGCAACTAAGTTACCAAAAAGGCAGCTGTACTTTGCCATTCTGCAAACATTTGCAAAATGCCTACTCTTTGATAATCCTTTTCTAAATGTTTGTCGCACGATACCACGTCTATTTTCTCATAGTAGTAGCAAACGAGAAACATTCTAGAGATTCATTCATGATTTATCAATGAGAGCATAACGCCATCGATATAGGCTTCATTTGCAATGTTAACGGAACCCATGGTCTTCTATCGGACAGTGTGATGAAAGAGGATAAACAACTAGTCTTCTTGCTCACAATCCATCCCAGTTCAGCTTATGAAACCCAGTTTGTAGATATTACTGGTCTTCCTGTCGAAAATTTGAAATCAGCTTTCCTAAACTAAAAATATATGAAGATAAACAATTAGTCTTCTTGCTTACAATCCACGTCAATCAAGCTTCTGAGATTAAGTATCTCTACATACCGGCAGTCTCCTGAACAGAAAATGGAAGAAGATAAACAATTAGTCTTCTTGCTTACAATCCACGTCAATCAAGCTTCTGAGATTAAGTATCTCTACATACCGGCAGTCTCCTGAACAGAAAATGGAAGAAGATAAACAATTAGTTTTCTTGATTACAATCCGCGCCAAGTGAGATTCAGTTTCTCCACATGCTGGTCTTCTTCCAGAAAGGTCTGAAGTCAGCTTATTTTGTCGCCACATTTGGCGAGAAATCTCCAAAAATCGCCAAATTGGGCAACCGTTTGGTGATATTTTTGTCCGGTCCCTATATCACTGCAATATGTATTGAAATTGAATAAATGTAATTAACCATTATATTAGCTGCAACCGTAATTAGACACTCATATTGCCTTCCAGAAGAATAACGGAAAATCCTGAATAGAAAATGGAACAAGATAAACTATTGGCTTTCTTGCTTACAATCCACGTCAATTAAGCTTATGAGATTCAGTTTCTCTACATGCCCGTCTTCTTCCAGAAAAGTCTGAAGTCATCTTTCCTGAACAGAAAATGGAGGAAGATAAACAATTAGTTTTCTTGCTTACAATCTATGTCAAGCTTATAAGATTCAGTTTCTCTACATATTGGTTGTCTTCCAGAAAAGACTGAAGTCAACTTTCCTGAAAAGAAAATGGAAAAAGATAAGGAACTAGTTTTTTGTTTACGGTCAACGAGGTTAAGTTTATGAAACTTTCTCTACACACTGGTCTTCCTGTAGAAAAGTCAGCTTTCCTAAAAAGAAAATACAGAAAACAATCGTCAGTTATGGTTTAATCTACAGACATGCATAGAGTTTCTGGAAACTGGAAACTGTATACTGTTGGATAATTTAATAACAGTTTCTAAACCTGTATATAAAGCTGTGCTTTCATTAATTATCGCCTGCCATCGGCTTATCCTCAAGTATTTTTCAGAATTTCTGCAATTTCAGTCAACACATTTCAGCGTTTAGATAGTTCCTTATCATTTTTGCTCACAGAAAAACTATCTCACATTTCATGACACACTCAAATTTCGGCAATTTTAAGCACAGGACGGAATGAGTTACTTTTTAGAGGTGTTTTATTCCAAAATTGTAAATTCTTTTATTGCAAAATATTATATTGCTTGCTTTACTACAAAACTTTATGCAATATGTTTTTCGTATTTGAAGTTAATGACAAGGTTTACATCATATATTGAGTTTTATGCTTTAAATTTTGAATGCGAAACTACAGTTTCTTCTCTTTTCACTTTGTAGAGTCATTAGGTTATCGATGCAGGAATGTGAAAAATGTGCAGTTCCCACGCCGGGATTCGAACTCCCGACCTCTCGATTATGCATCGAACGGGCTTACAGTTACACTACGAAACGATGCCGAAAGTAGGGAGAAATGCCCTACATGCTACCCTTTTTGACTGAGAATGAAGGGATTTAGAACGTCAAATCCCGGCGGTGCCGAATTATCATCCACCATAATTTTAGTTCGAGCACCACTGTAGAATCCTTTTTGTTTAGAATATTTCGATATCAGAAAACTGGAGAAATGCGCAATATGAATCGAGTGTAACACCACGAAGGCACGCGGATAGGAGAGAGAAAATACTTTATAACTTAACTGTTGAAGCAAAATCACTTAAAAATCTGGCTGCAGGATATAAAATTAACTTTCTTCAGAAGAGCATACGATAGACAGCAGTCAGCTTTCTACATGGAATATTTATTCAAGTCTTTAAAAAGAGCACTTCAGCGAAATATGGAACATTTTTGTATTAAAGGGAAAAAGCAAGATTCCTAGCTAAAGGTGGTATAACGTAAAAAATTTACTCGAAGCAGAAACACATTACTATTTTTTTAAGAAAAGCCCAAAAAAGTACAATTTTAAAATATACATGCATTTGCTGATACAAGGCAGGTTAGAAGTAACGCTTATTTTAGGGAATATCTTAAATTTTAAAACCGTTTGAGTCCAAAGGTAAATATTTTAAAGCAATATGCTACATGATTACTATATTATTTTTTTTCTGCTTGGGTATTATTATAGTGGATTCTTTCACAAACAAATTTTTGAACACTTGGGAAAAAACTTCTGCTTTTTCTATGGCGATTACTAGCCATTTTAGGCTTTGGCCACTAGTAAGGCTAGAAGCGGCGGTCATTTTATTGTGGAGCCACATAATAGGCGACCACCATTGCTTCCTGTGAAGGGACAGATAATTTGCATCCACGCCTTCTTCGGGATGGGATTCGAACCCGGGCCTTTCGGTACTTTCATTGTCCCTAACCACTTTCCCGCCTGGGCAAAAAAAAACTTCGGCTGAAACTGAAAGTCATTGAAAAACATAGCTTAATATATTCTAAATGATAGAATAGTATAGAATCAAAAATTGGCGACATTAAGAATACGGAATTTAAGATTCCATTTGAGTAGTAGAAGAAAGAAAAGAATACATTTTGTTCTAAGCATATATTGGCAGTTATATGGTCTATTCATTCATTGAACTCTGAATAAACCGAGTTGAATGTTGACTGAATATAAAGTATGCATTTCAAATGTAAAATATATGTTTTAAATGCAAGGAATAATTTTTCATTAATGCGATGTACTTTTAGTCTTCAAACTAATGCTATATCTTCTTATAATAAAATAAATTATTTAAAAAACCATAGCAATTTTGTTACTGCAAAATATTTATAACTTTTTTTTTCAAAATTACAAAAGCATTTCAAAAGTTACTGGAAAGATCAGGTAAATTAAAACTCCTGAAATTGTAAAAGTCACTTAATGATGTTTTTTCTTCTCCTTATTCTACTTTATTCTAAAATAAGAAATTCATATATAAGACAGTGCCAAGGAAAAAAGTATGAAAGCGATCAGATTTTAAAGTTTGCACCAAAGGGCTCTTAAAGTTTAATATGGTTTATTAGTAGAGATTATTAGTGGAGCTGGCTCAGGCAGATTAGCGAAACATTTTATAGGATTCTGGATAAATACATTTAGATTTACATGGGAACGTTATATATATCTCTTGCATATTTCAAAAGTGAAAAAAATATATAACTTATTTTGATAGAAATATTGAATGTATTTAATTGGCTTTATGATAAGAAAGAAATGCAATTTTATTTAACTGGATCAAATTCAAAATTAAAAAAGTAATATTCTTAAAAACCGCGTCTATTACTTTTAAATAGCTTAGTATGTTCATGAATAGCAGACATATTAAATCTGAAAGGTTAATAATGGCAACAGAGTTGAATGAAAAGTGAAACAACGCATTAACGTGAAACAATGCGAAATGGCATTTCCGGACTTTTGGTCTATTAAAAAAAAGGAAGAGAATGTGTGTAATGGTTATACCTTCTGCAATATATCAATAAATCAATAGATTCTCAAGACAGCTGGGCTATAAAGTACTAACACATACAATAAAATACATGTAAGAGAAATGTAAAGTACTAGTGCATACAATAAAATACAGGCTTTCGATCTGACCGAGAAAATTTCTCTAAAAATGAATTAATAATATAAAAAGTTTAAGAAATTCCTCTTAGTATTTAAAACGTAACTATCTGAAATGAAAAAATTATAAAAGTAGGAATTTTATTACTTCCCGGAAGAAGGTTTTCAAAAAGAGACGACGAAGAGAGAAAAGAAAAGAAGACGACCAAGTCTTAAAACGGAAGGACGACGAGAAAAGGCGAAAAATTCACGAAAAAGACGGAAAAAATGACAACGGAAAAAGTCAGGAAAGAAGACGGTTTTCAAAAATTTGTTTAATATGATGAAGTCATATACAGTCAATTATAGTATAGCATAATTTGTATTTCTAAAAGAAAATATAAGGTAGCAAAACGTTTTTTTTGGTTTTTCAGTTAATCTGTCAGTAAATTTGGTTACGTTTAGTACCTTATTGTCCGAAACAGGGAGACTTACAGTGCATGGTACTCAGCATTAAGTCTCGAAATAATTTCCATAAACACCCAGCACCTCTGCCAATGTTCTCGCAGCTTCGCAGTGTCCTAGATATAAAACTCGGTGATCTCGGAGGTATAAGTCGGTGAGTGCGTGCTATAGATCTCCCTCATTGTCAAAGAGTTTCTACGTAGGTGCTTGTCCAGAGCATGGAAAAGGTAGTATTTTGTGGCTCGCAATTACCATCTTTTCGAAAAGCACAATGTTTTTCAGCCAAATCGCTGAATGGTCTCCCTCGTGGTCTTTGCCACATGTGATCTTGCATGATATTGGAAGAACAATTAACTAACGCTGGCTCCTATTGCAGACGCTGCAGCTTCTGCGAATATAGTTTTTCAGTGATGGTGTGCCCTGGTGGTTGTAGCTCATAATGCACTTGTTGGCGACTAATCCACCAAACGCAGAACTTGGTTTTGCCTGGTACAGAGGTGTTTATGACGGGCGAGACAAAGTATCACGAGACAAAGTGGTGACAACCCATGTTTGATTTCCTTGGAAATGTTCTGAACCTACGTTTCACTGGCCCATTCGTCCAAATAGTCAGATATGTTGCCCTGCCGAGACAGCAATAAGAAACAGACTCTCACGCATTGTTGTAACACCTAACGTGGGTTCAATTCAATTACCATGAACTAAAAGCTGTCACATGTAACTTACAGGTGAATTTTTGCCACAAGAATTTCTAAACAAGCAGACACAGAAATAAGATAACTTCATTAGTCCAAAGGCGTTTTGTCCCTGAAGGACTATTGTTTTCGTTTTGCGATTTTGCGTTGGAAACATTAAAAGTCTGAATTGCTTTTCAAAACCTTTGCCACAAAATATTTCAGTCCTGCATTATATTTAAAGAAATTAAATAATGAAGAATCTGCATAAATGTATGTATATTTCTCCAAATGTGATAAAACAACGGTATCTAGAGCCATCCAATTTTGAATAAGGTACGTTTCCACCCGAATATGCGCATCTGGAAGCCCGAATTTGGAATTTGTTTTATTAGATATTTCATATTTTGTAAAACTTTAACGAATTTTTGATGAACAAACTCAAACGATTTAAAAGCGAGCAATGGCAACACCTACGGGTGAAAAACCTTTTTATCTAAAGCGCGCGGAACTGTGTATCAGAAATTTTAAAGATAGACTCATTTTAAAATTACTTTGCGATATTGCTGTTGAACTGAATTTTATGGTTTAAATGCGAAGAACATGATATTTCATAAATTAAGTAACACACAAAACGTTAAAAAACGCCCCTTTGGACGTAATTTGAAACCTTTCAGATTTTTGTTTCTTAAATTTATTGTAACGCACCTTTGTAAAGGTTAATATAAAAGCATCAGCACATTGATCAGATTTTAATATAAACTTCCTTGATATAAATTCAAACAATTTAATCTAATCTTACCAGAGGGTTACAAGTTTAGCTTAAACCGAGAAGACACTGAAACGTACAACTTACCAAACCTAAAGCTATTCTTTCAATAACAGTGCTTAATTCGAGATCAGCGTCGGTATCGCCAACAGAGAGCGAAAGTTTCAAGGCAAAGCAATATGGCTAAAACTCAGGTGAGCTAAAATTTTAATATACAGCTATGGGCAGCTGTTCTAACTTTATGATTAATGCTGGCATTCGAATCCACATAAATGCTGGATTGAGCGAACTTCGTGAAGACCGACAAGACTGAAGTATATTAAATAATATTTCATTAGCAAAACAATAAACAATAAAGGCCAAAGTTTTCTTTATTGTGTGTGGGGGGGACGTAAGTTGTACACGTTCCCTCTGCAGTGCAGGTAAAGTGTGACTGTTTCTTCAGAAATTAGAGAACATTAGGAAATTGACTGTTATTCTGCCTTACGCTGAATTCAGAGCCTCGTCATCCACACCTGTGATCTTCTAGTGAGAGGGAGGGTTCATAGCAAAGGCTCAGATGTTCTGAAGCCAATGCTTGAAGATTACTTCGTTCCTGACATATTCAACGACTTGATGAGACTACTGACAGACTCACTTTATAGTACTACAACAAGTAACCGCGAACAAGTTGCTTCGATACCTCCATTATTGTCCCCCTGCAGTGTACACATTCACTGAGTATCTTATTATGATACAGTAGCGGTATGGTGGAACAAAAAGACAGTCCTTGAGGCTTCAGAGCCCCAAGGGAAGATCGTTTCACACAGTTGGACCAAGGGGAGATTGGCAAAGACTCCGAACCTGTGAGGAGAGGTAATACTGTGTACTCTGTCAGGCGGGTCCACTAGAGGCTAGGTCCAACCTCTTGTGATGAGAGAGGTAGTAAGTAACTCTGCACTCCTTCTGATCCCACAGAGGAAGGGTCGTAAACCGCGTTGTACTGGTAGGAGCCATCTTGACAACGAGTAGAATCCCCAAGTTTTCATTGTTCCCATCATTATACCTCTAAGCGCCGAGAGTAGTGACCCCGGTTGCCCAGTGTAACAGTAGGCTAGAGAGGTTTTCTGCAAAGTCTGATATCTCGGGATTGGGAGCCCAGGGGTTGAAGCATGGGTTCCATATTTCCTCGAAGAGTGCTTCTGACTGGACAACTTACCTCCCGCCAAATACGAAGGCTTCTCAGCTGGACCCATTCCGTGTAGTGCCTGACATAATTAATAGCGAACCACGTACTTAGTACATACTTACTTACCCCCATTACTTTTTTACACTGGACGAGCTGTGAATTCCGTGTGTGTACAACGTATCTGTATTAGTACAGGTGCATGATTACACTAACCGTCCGTCGCTTTTCCGGTGCTTAATTAATTTAGTTTCCTCTTTGTGAGCGCTTCATCAAATCGGACGTCAGAAACGGGAAGAAATTTTTGTGTTACCTTATAGAACCTAACCAGATTCAGATTTTTTTTAGTCCAAGGGGCGTTAGCCCAGAAAGGCTATTAGACTCGTAACGGCATTTTGAGTCGAATCACTTTAAATGGTTTCAAGCTTTTCATTATTTCTTTTTAGTTGGACTTTATTTTAGTATCTTACATCTGTTTATAAGCATAGTTAAGCACTTACATTAAACTTAGAAATAATTATATTTTATACCTCAGTGAATTGATGGAAATGGAAAAATTGTTGAAAATTAGCATGATTAATATTAAGTAGCACACATTTCTTCCTTAACATATCTTGATGGACGCTGTGATCTCATTCAGTGAATGCCCATTTACTTCGAGACTTTGAAATCTACAGTAATAAACGGAGACCAAACCCTAGGTTTATCCAAAAATGTTTAATTACTATTTACGCATTAATTCAGTCTGTGAATACTGCAATGCCTATTAATTTAGATCAATGACAGCCTGAAAAACATAAATACTATCAAAGTTAGAGTACACAATTGAAAATCTGACTATTTGACCCAGTTTTCATTTATGTTTGGTTCTTGGAATAGGCTTTCTAGATGCAAAACAGTCCAACGCTGTTGATGCGAAATGATATAGAAATGAAAACTATGTTGACATGGTATACACCACCAGTTTACTTCATTCCTAAGAATTGAGTATCATGATCGTGTCGTATATATATTCTCACAAACACTTTAAGCTGTTCGTAGACATTTTCTCTCTTCCATTTTGGATTTGTGCTTTGAGAGGGAAGTTTCATTTCAGTGTGTATCAGAAGTGATACACACTGAAATGTGTATTTCCGCTATGAAGGAAATATTGTTGCTTTCTGCACAGGTTCCGGGATTTAGAGTGATTGACGACAACACATGATGAAGCATCAAAACGCAATTTATTTGCCAGTATATACTCAGGACAGTTCCCAACACACGTTTACAGTCGTCGGAAAAGCACGAGAAACACGCTGAAGCAATCAGTAACACAGCCTTCAGGCTTACAGGCTATAACGGTGAAGACAGCTTCACGGCAAAGCACTAGATTATAGCTCCCGAATCGGTTCGGTCGTTCTCGGAACTCAACTTACTCTCGCGACTCTCCACGCTAGAACTCGTGATGTACTCGACGATTAGCACTAGAGTACGGCTTCCGACTCGGTTCGGTCATTCTCCGAGCTCAACACGTTCAAGGTAAAACTCGACGAGGCATTAACTCGCGAAACACTGACAAAATACTTCAAAACTAGACTAGACTATCAATTCGATAGACTCCTACTCTTCGTACAGACAGGGTTTATATAGCTTTTGGCCTGCCTTCGAGAAAATTCTGGGGCAAACCGGTAAGAATTCGTTCTAGAAGGTTCTCCATCCGTCTATGGCATAACGCCAATTTGTCGCCAAATAAGCGATTTCGTGCCAAATATGGCAACCCTGCACTCCCTTACCATTTTCTAGCAATCCTAAACCCGCCTTGCTGGGAAGCTGTCTTACCGCAGTTGGACATTTTGTAACAATATTAATATTAGAGGAATATTTATGAGTAATTATCACTTTGCTCCATATGTGCCATTGGGATCTAATTGGTAGCACGCCCAGCTAGCAGTCTGAAGGATTATGGTTCGAATTCTGGCAAAGGCATAAATTGATTTCTCAATATTTTCGGCTCCTAAGGAAAAGAGGAAGTGCGAAGGACTATGTATATATACTTATTTGGATCACATAAGGATTTTTACAAAATGTTCTTGCGTTCTGTTTGTTTATGAATTTAAAGCTTAGTCCATGGAGTGTTTTACATTTAAATTCATAAATAATGTTGTCTAAAACAAAAGATTTGCAGACGGCTCCCGATTACCCGGGATAATAGCGGGGACGATATTTGCGGGTAACTCCAAATTACGGGTTAATTTGACGGCAATTAAAAACATAAGAAAGAATAATAAACCGCCCAACCGGAATGGTGGTTAGTGACTCTGACTGACGTAGAAGGGCCGGGGTTCGAATAACGGAGAAGGCAGGAATGTTTGTAAATGTATAGTGTCTGTGCGGCATCGAGGCACTCAAAATATGCGGCGATCCAAAAATCTTGTCGAGAAGTTGTGGTAGGGGAAGAGGGATGGGAGACCCTCGGACCCGTCCCCCAGTGGTGCTCTCCACCAAAATTGGAGGCGAAACTGAGTCGTACTGCCCCCTGTATGGTGCTCAATCTTGCACTCCTTGGCACAATGAATTTCTTGGGCTTGCTCTGATGTTGCTGTCAGACAAGTGAGATAAGTCCTATAACAATAGAATAATAATTACATTATAATTTAAAAAAATATTGAGGACTACTCTGCATTTTTAAACAGTTTAACTTGCATATTAAGATCATTTGGTTACATAAATTAAATCTGTAATTAAAACAAGAAGACTGCACTTTAAAACTGAAAGAAGAATGTGTTTGCTGATATTACTCTTATATTTCGGTAAGACTGAACAGAAACAGAAAATTAATGGAGACAGCTGAACCCTTAATTTACTTTTAGGATTTGGCAATTTATTTTGACAGACGGTTTAACAATGTTTATATATATTTTCCAGATTATGTAAAATCAAACTGCATACTGCTACGAACAAAAACAATTGTTAAATATTATGACATCTTGCTACCACTGTTTGAACTCATTCATTTTCTCCCTCTTCTGTATTTTCCCAAGCAGTTTTACTCTATTCTGGTGATTTATAATAGTAATTTTTCCGTCGTTCCACAATAAACAAATTACAAACTTTTTCTAGACAAGGTGCGGTGATTCCAGCTATAGAAATGCATCTTTTGAACGCTCTTTTCTAGTCTCACCGTAGGGATATGGTGTCTAAATTTAGATTACTTGACATTTTCGGACGTTCGGCTGTACTCTCGTGTTGGCATCAAGCATCTGATCTTTGGAAATTAATTTATCTTTAAATTTAAAGCAATACATTGCTTAACTAACTGAGAGATTTAACAGCAATACAGTGGTCCTTAATACTTCATATCTCTATTTTTTTTTAAATTTCTCCTTTTCATGCATTTTATAGTGCATTTAATGCAACTATAAGTAAGTAGTTTATAACATGTATCTGAATGGTTTTTTATAAATATTTGCACTATTATTGTAATTAATAAACTAGAATGTAATGTAACATAAATTAAAAGCTATATGATATGCATCTTTGCATAAATTTTTTATTAAGTATTTAATAATTTTCGCTTTTATCTTTTCATTCATTTTGGAATAATTATGTTTTTTAATAAAGCAGTTATATTTTTATCTTGGTTTTTCAAAGTTTATTTTCGTATTAAGAAAAAAGGATGATAAAAGTAAACATTAAAAAAAGGTCTAGTTTAATTTTTTTTAAATAATTTGATTGTTCAAACTACTGTTGTTAGTCCAAAGGGGCTTTGTCCCTGAAGGACTATTGCTTTCGTTTTGCGACTTTGCCTCGAAAACATTAGAAGTCTCAATCACTTTTCAAACTAATGCCACCAAATCTTGCAGCGCTGTATTATATATAAAGAAATTAAACAATGAAGAATCTGCATAAATGTCTATATATTTCTCCAAATGGTGATAAAACAACGGTACCTACAACCATCCAATTTTGAATAACGTACGTTTCCACCCGAATATGTGCATCTGAAAGCCCGAATTTGGAATTTGTTTTATTATCTATTTCAGATTTTGTAAAACTTTAACGAATTTCTGATGAACAAACTCAAACGATTTCAAAGCGAGCAATGGCAACACTCTACGGGGAAAAAAACCTTTTTATCTCCAGCGCGCGGAACTGTGTATCGGAATGTTTTATTATCTACTTAATATTTTGTAAAACTTTAACGAATTTTTGTTAAACAAACTCAAACGATTTAAGAGAGAGCAATGGCAACACTCTACGGGGGAAAAACAAACAAACAAACAAACAAACAAAAAAAACCTTTTTACCTAAAGCGCTCGGAACTGTGTATCGGAAATTCTAAAGAGAGACTCATTTTAAAATTATTTTGCGATATTGCTGTTGAACTGAATCTTATGGTTTAAGTGCGAAGAACATGATATTTAATAAATAAAGGTAATATGTAAAATGTTAAAAAAACGGCCCTTTGGACATAATTTAAAATCTGAAACATTTCAGATTTTTTTTTAATTAGTTTTTAAAAAAAATTTTTTCCCCCGGTCCAAAGTATCCTCATATGATGAGGATTATTTGATTTAAAATTATTCAGAGTACAATTTAAAGCTTAAAAAATAGTACAATTTAAAGCTTATTAAAAGATAGTTTTATGACTACAAATTAAATCTTTTCCATATATTTTTAGTTAATAATAACAATAGTTTCAACTATTAAAGCCCCTTTGGACTAAAAATAAGAAAAAAAATCTGAAAGGTTTCAGATTTTAAATTGCGTCCAAAGGGCGTTTTTTTTTTACATTTTGTACGTTACCTTTATTTATTAAATATCATAGTCTTCGCACTTAAACCATAAAATTCAGTTCAACAGAAATATCACAAAATAATTTTAAATTGAGCGTGTCTTTAGAATTTGCGATACACAGGCTCACGTGCTGGAGATAAAAATGTTTTTTCTGTACAACGTTGGCATTGCTCGCTTTGAAATCTTTGAGTTTGTTCATCAAAAATTCGTTAAAATTATACAAAATATGAAATCGGTAATAAAACAAAATCTAAATTTCAAATTTGGGCTTCCAGATGCCCATATTCTCAGTAGGATTACGTCATTCAAAATTAGATGGCTCTAGGTACCGTTGTTTTATCACAATGCGAGAAACATATATACATTTATGCACATTTTTCATTATTTAATTTCTTCAAATATAATACAGGGCGATAATATTTGGAGGCAATAATTAGAAAAGTGAAACAACGTTTTTAGTGAATCAACACAAAATGCGAAAACGAAATTAATAGTCTTCCTGGACAAATTGCCCCTTTGAAGTTTAAAAAAAAAAAAAAAAAATCAGCATTTTTGGTTTGCAGGGTTGCATTAATAAAAATCTTCGCGATTAGTTCTGCGTATATAAAAGAAAGGGGGAAAAGACAAATCGCAACAGAATCACCCGAGGTCACGGGGACTTTTCCCTTCTTCGGTCGTAAATTCCCTTTTTCCGGAGAAGAGCAAGCTCTCATGTGACCTTCTCACCCTGCGGCGTGTAATGAACACCCCTTTTGGATGATCGTAAGTATTTTGGCAAAATGCCAGCCAAAGTTGCATTGGACGCAGTCGAATTATAGTACTCTTACAGAACATTAGAAAAAGTATTCTGATTTTTTAATACTCTGAATAAAATTTTATGGACTTGTTAAAAGCAGTTTGACGTTCTTTTTCTAAACCAGTTGATACCAGGGGGCTGGACTTCCTGAGGGTCGATGAAGTTTTAAAGGAGGTCAGTGATGCATGATGAAGTCATTGATCAGTGATGAGGTCAGTGATGATGAAGGGGTCGACAGCTGAATATGCACCTGCAGTTGACCAGTATAAGTTAGATACCATTGATTGCAAAAAACATATTAATAAAATTGATTTGTTTAATTGTCTATAAAACTATATCATGTAGTAAAAAAAAATCGTATAAAATAAATATAAGGGAAAATATACAAAAATTATTAAATGCATTTTAAAATTAATAATGTTTTTTTTAAATATATAAAATTGTGCAATAAATTCAATATAAGATATTTAAGAATATTTCATGAGAAGATATGTTGTTATATACAAATCGCTTACAAAATTTCAACGGAGATTTTAATGTTCGCTTCTAAGATATGGGAAATTTGAACGCGACAACATGGCTCATAGAACCGTTGAAAGATATATTTGATGTAACAGAAGCGGGCTTTAGTCAAGTTTATAATTTGCTATGGAAAGTAAGAAACAAGTTGAATATTTTTGAACTAGGTGGTTTAAGAATTAATTTCAGCACCAGCTTTATGCCATTTGTAAAAAAAAATTGCATAAAACATCAAGCGCGTCCATGCTGTGTATTAAAATCGAACTTTTGCGCAATTAGAATGTATAATTTTGCTTCTGTAAACCAGTTAAAATTTCAAAAATGCAATTAATAAAAATAAAAATAAAAAAACAAAATTTTAACAATAAAAAAACAAAATCAAATAAATCATTTTTTTTAAACTTTTTCTCGCATTCTTTGCACAATTGTTATCTTATGTTGCTTATATGCAATTGTCTGCGTAATTATATTATATGCTGTATGTTATAGAAAAATATAAGGGGTCAATGAAGGAAACCATTCTTTTAAGAGCGGTCAATAAAAGAAAAAGCTTGGAAATCCCTGGTTCAGACGTTCTTTTTCGAGGTGGAGCACCATGTGCCTGTTGTTTCCTTCTCCGGATATTTGTGCACCATTTCGAGGAAAATAAGGTCTAAATTGTAAATAATTACGTACGTGCTTGGAGAAATGTTTCCACTTCGCCAAACCATTCGCCAATGACACCGCGATAACCACACAGCTGCGGTAACCCTTTCTCCACTATTTGAGCGCTAGCAGCACGAGATTCCGTAATCAATTAAATAGTAGGAGTGTAGAAAGAGGGGGAATGGGCGCAAACGAATAGGGGGGCAAGAAGAAACCAACAGCAAAGAAAAGACCCAAAAGAAGACGGCGGGGACAAGGTAGGCGAGGGGCAGGTCCACAGCAGATAGTTAGTGCAAGGGGAACGAGAGGGGTGGAGAAGAGGTGGACGTAATTTCTTGTGATCGTCATTAGGTTTAGGAGGCGAAGGTAACAAGCTCTCCAAGTCTCTGTGCCCAACGAAACCAATTAGTGGAAGTTTGGAGAGAATCGTCCCAAACAAACGAGGAGTTGATTAGTGCGGGGGAATCGCTGTGTAATCGCAGCCAATCCAATTACAGGGCGTGGGTGCGAGTGCGGTGGACGCGCCATCGCTCGGACGATGAAGGGTCGTCATCCCGAGGTGCCCGCCCGTCCAACCCTCGTTTAATTTAATCCTTTATCCGCCGCGGTCAAAGCAGGCTGCACTCGGTCGCTATTTTTAACGCCGGTGTGGAGTGACTGGACCTTCTGATGATAAACAGATAGGCTGTTTACCAATTCTCTTCATAAAGTAATTAAAAATTCTGGACGTCGGTAGCGGAAAATATTGATAAGTCAGGTTTAAAGACGCATTTGGTAAATTTTCGTTGAACATCGGTTCAAAACCCAGATCTTTCTTTCTGTAAATACTACTCATCTTCCACAGACAACATTACCAACCAAATCTATGACATAGCAACATATTCTATAGCAAATACTAGTGTTAAAAAAAGTAAGCAACTATCAACGATTTTTGATATTTTGAAAATACGGAAAGGTTTTTTGTTTTTTGAATTAAGAAAATGATGTTATTCATATAAGGGTCGTGCATTTCAAACTGGTTGAGAAGAAGAAAGGGGGAAAACTGATATCGATATATATATATATATATCTATAAATTGGCTGAAGTTTGTTTAGAATCCTCTGCGAATGGACCTGAATGTCCCTGCTGGATTTAAAAAGTTAACGTTTCATATTTGATTTCAGCTTTCAAAAGGAAATTAATTTGGAAAACAGGGAGACGAAGGGCCACTAAGAATTCAGCGTCTGTCCAAAACTGCTGCCTCTTCAGGACACGGTGGCTTTGTGGTGGAGAAGTCAAGAAATTGATTTCAAGTAAATGGAGGAAAACAATTCAACAGTTTGTATCATATCTGTCAACCGAATGCAAGATATAACCATGCTGAAAAGCAAAAGTGGAGAATGAAGGGTAACCGTAAATCGCTCAGTACGCAGTACAGCAGGATTCGGCTAATACCCTTAGATATCGCCACTTAACGTAGGCAAAGCCCTCCAAACCGAGGCCTTCTATTGCTTAGTCCTGATTTCTTTCTATGATGATGGTAATCTGTGAAAGCGGTTGCGCTACACAGGCACTTACAATTTACATATTCGAATTAGAATTACTAGTTTGCAAAAACACACTTTCTCAAATAGATTTCTTGCAATATAAAAATTAAACTTTTCAAATTAAATTTTAGTTTAACAATTAGCTGGTTTCTTAAATGTATAAGCTTGCTGCTTATAATCAGACACTTAAAGTGTTTTTTTTCTAAGAATCAAGACAAGATACTGTAAGGTTTATCCTAATTTTGTTAACAGTTATTTTAAGTTATGCACCTATTCTATCGTTTTAGTTTCAGCTTACAATTTCCTACCAGAATGTAATTTCAGAAAAGCAGCGAATACAAATGAGTAAGAGTACTATTTAAGTCGTTGTTTCACCGACTTCGAGAGAGAGAGAGTCTGATTTCCTGACTAGCACGCGTTTGCTTTTTGGCTACGTCTCTCTTAGCTTGCTATGCTCGGCCATACTTTAGACCTATGTCACCGATTTAATTAACATTTAGGGGCCAACTACTTATAATCCTGATAGCTTCTGCTATATCTACAGTTTTAGTTAAGCTTAGTTAAGTTTAATTTCCTATTCATTTAAGTTCAAGCCCAAGAGGAGGCTTTACTGTATACTCCAAGTTAGGAGTTGATTGTAGTTATTCTGAGAAATAAAGGGTAGTTAACACTTCTTAAGTCTTGAAGTTGACACACTTAAGCGATTATTCGCTTACTAGTGTTTTGTGGGGTTCAAGGTTTTGAGCACTGAATTAAATAAGTGAAACCCCACAATACGATGGCTTAGAAATATGCTGTCTTCTTTTGCTAAAGTTCTGTTTGAATGAACATACTTGTTGATCATTTGCAGTTTTGGCACTGTTTCTTTTATGCTTGGATCTTTCAATAAAAGAAATGAACTGAAAACACATACGCTAATATGTGTAATATATGCATGAATACTGCAAATAATACTCACTGAAATGAATACAACTTTCCCATCTCCCAGGAAGGTTTCGGATCACTGTATCAAACCTCTTTTTAGGAATACTGCGAACCAATTCACGGAGAGTATCCTGCAGTTTCTCATTGCTAACGTATAGCAGACCAAGCAAGTTCTCTTTTATGTCATTAAAACGTACGTAGTCCTAATGCGAAAATTTCTGGCATATTATCAGACGCTGTTGTTTCTGCTAGTTAGCCAGCCTGTGAGCCATCCAACGAGCCCTGCCATATATAGAGTATTTCTGCTTTGCTGTGCCTCTTTTAAGACAATATTTCGATCTCCAGTATCGAATCCGATATCTCCTGTATAGGAGTTATTGGCTGGGCAGGGTCCTGTGAGCCTTATAGCCGAATACAGGTTTGGCTAGGTGGGATGGGGCTGTGGCCCTTCCAGTTGCCAGTTACCTCCTATATAGCGGCTAGTGTACGTCTAATTACTGTTCTTTCTTTTCAACATGCTTACGTTTCCTGCATTGAAATTTATAATTTAGTTAAATTCAGAGACTCGGAAGGAGCTTACGCTTCCATAAAGTCGTCGTTAATTTGTGCTACTGATTGTTTCTCTGCCTGAAGAAACCATACAGTCCACTGCTGACAAAGTGCTTCACTCTCTATTGCACCCCTATTTGACTACGGCAGTAACAGCGAACCTTCTGAGCTCGGCGTGTCAAAATTCCGAAAAAAAACCCTAGCTTAACACTGGTGGCGTGACACATATAGAGTCATCCATCTGTTAGTGTCATCCGCCTTCCAAGAATGCATTCAAATGCACCTAAGGTAAACGCAGCATACGTTGACAATGATGAGGCTGTTATAAGAGACAAAACATTTCTGTATTACGCAGTTTGTTTCCTCTGTTTAATTTTTTGCCTCTGGAAACGCGTACATAAGTCAGTTACTGACATGCGTGTCACAAATTTATTATCACTGGGCTACGGTTATCTTCATCGAGCTTTACCTTATGATTCATTATTGCTGTCATACTGAATACAAGAGGACCACCCAACTTCAGAAAGCTAAACTGACACTATGACACCTATATTTAATTTCAAGTACTTAGGTGTAACCAAATCAACTTACAGCTTTTCGCGAGTTCTAACAAGTACCGATAAATTCCCGTATCACGTGTTTTCATGAAGGATGTGCAGTACAGCATTCAGTCAGACTGAATAAAAAATACTGGCCTGGATATACTATTCTTAGAATTGTAAAGATAAGAAACACAGAATAAAATCAAATTAGCTTTAATATTTCTCTGCTTGAGATCCTAACTTAGAAGGTAACTGTCTGCTAGACATTAGTTATAGAATAAAATTTTAAGCTCGAAGAATTCACAATTCAGTTGAATCTAGGAGGAACTATAATTTTTACTAAAGGACAGTAAGGCGTTTAAATTTTCAATTGCAGCTTACCTTTTGGGGCAGCTATTTCAATCGACTATGCTGCGGTGACTAGGTTTATGATCAGATATTCGCCAAACAGCTAAATTCAACTCCAACTGCGGTTCTGTTGTTTCTCCTTCGTTCTCTCGCTTCTACGGTTCCGATAAAACTCTTTTTATACACCTACGCTTGCCACATAAACATCTACATCATTTTCTGGAAAGAACGAGGTTGGAGACTGAAGTAAGAAAGGACAGTAAAAATTGAAATTAAAAATAAATTTTTAGTTAAGCCAACGTATGAGGTACTTCTCCCGCCTTCTTAGCATGCCTTCGTGGTGTAGTGATCAGCACGTTCGGCGCGTATTCGAGAGGTCCGTGGTTTGAATTCCGGCGAGGGCATTGCTTATTTTTCATACCTCCTGCTTCAAAATACCTAATGGCTCTACAAACTAATTTGTCGCAACATCTGGATCTAAAACAAATATATTGTCACAACATTCATTTATTTGTTACTACATTGGAAAGTATCACGAGCGTCAATCATTATCTAACATACTAAATATGGTTTTTATTATGGACTATGCAAATGCATGAATTCGCTGACACAAAGATTTCGTTCGATGTCACTTTCAATACCCCCCGGCCCCCCAAAAAAAACGAAACACAACTGCTATATAATTTTGGTACCTCAGAAATGTTTTTCTTGAAGTCTGTAACATCCTCATTTAGCTTTTGAGTATTGTTTTCTGATAATGACCATCATGTGAGGCATTAATCATATGCAAATTATGTTCTATTGCAGGTGAAGATCCGTCTGGTGGACATAACTGAGAATAAAATAGTTGGAGAGAAGTAAAAGTACTCGCAAAAATTTTTTTATTTCTGTAAATTTTATGTAGTTTGCCCCAAACTGCAAGAAAACTTATTGAAATAAAGATTTCTTTCATTTTTAATATTCTCATTGATCAGCTGTACATTATCATAAAATTAGCAGGATATATATGTATAATCAGATATATATCTATCTCTCAAGACATATGTATCAGGATATATACGTATGCAAAATTTTTAGAATATATGTGTATGCACGCATGCATGCATATTTATACATTGGCGAAAGTAAAAAAAAAATTCGAAGATGTTCGAAAGTACGAAATTTTTGTAATACACAAATTGATTTATTTGAACTTTTCTCTTGAAAACACAACATATGATAAATGAAATATGACGGTTAAAAAAAAGGATCTGTATAAATGAAAGCATTGATTTTTTATTCAATATATAGTAAAATTTAGGAAATAAAAAACTTGAAAAACAGTTTTAAAAAATCTGAGAATAATTCCTTTAATAAACTGAACCAGTGTCCACGAATTACATCATCAGTGATCTTAAATAATAGTTTTCAGATTGCTGGAGAGACCTAATTACCGAACGCTGCGGGGAGATTAATCAGTATTCGTCGTAAAGGCCACAGACTGAAGGAGGTAACGTAACCATCTTAAAGTTAATTAATTTACAAAAAAAAAATTGAAAAAAGGATTTCCTTGGTCAAGTTGTTGATTAAAGTCCTCATGAGACTCTTGAAAGCGTAAATTTCAAGATTAAATCTTAAATGTGGAAAACGGCCTTCGAAAACTTCTTTTTTGAACTTGAAAAATCGAGGAACACATGAGAATGAAACGGATGCGGATCTGCATGCAAATTTATCAAGGATACGTATGAGGTACCTTTAATTTATTTCACTCACATGTTTCCATATATTAGTTAAATAGGTTAAATAAGGTATTATAATTAAGTGTCACAGGTTAAATAACCTGTTATTATTCAAAACTGATTCCTGTCATTCTTTGCTTCGAAGAGAAACACCATAATCATTGAACTCAAAATGTTTTTGTTAATATTTCTTAAAGTTAAAAGACATTTTTATTAATAGCTAACTTATTAATTTGGCAATTAATTACATAAAACTTCTTCACATTTGCCTTTCTTCAATCTTTGGCAACTTCCTGGAAAAATATACGAAATTCTCATCTACGTTATAAAAATTAAGACTCTTAGTTTAATTTTTTTTTCTTCTAATCACTAAATATAAACGCATGCAATAGACGAATATAGCCTTTAAAATTGACAGTAGTTTGAGAAAATGAGAGCATTTTTATAAATTCAAAATTCATCGAGCTGTTTATAAAAGAGGAAAAAACCTGACGTGGATATCACATGACTTTCTTGTACGGCTTACTAAATTATGCACATTTTTTGCTGCATTTCATTTAAACTTACTTCCCCCAATTTCAGTTAAGATATATCTCTCATTCAGTCAATTCAGTTCTCACTTCACGGCAAGGAAAAAATACATAAGAACAAAAAACATCTTCATTAAAAATTGTAAAGTACAGAAAAACCTAAAACACCAAATAGAGTTAAAAACTGTTAAAAAAGCCATTTTTACAATTAGAGTATAAAACAGTTTAAATTAGACAGAAAGACAGATTTTTCGGTCCAAAACACTTTTGCCCCACTCGGCAAAAAGACACTGAAGTTGGTGCAGAAACTGACTTAATTCACTGTGCTACTAAGTTTCAAATGTAAACAAATGGCGGCTTCATTAGGCTTAGTGGGACTTAACCAACTTTAAACTTTCTGATAATTCTAAAACTATTGCATGAAAATTAGCTAAAGGCATAAAAAATTTAACCGGAACATAAGAACAATGTAATTCAATCACTTTTAAAGTATAAAATGCACGATTTTTCAACATACAAGAATAAAACACTTCGTTCACAGAGCCGGGTAACAGATTGGGTATATATATGTGGCTGATTGCAACCAAAAAGGGAGGTGAACATCTACATGTTATAGCAGTCCCATACACAAAATTCCAACGTTCTGAGGCTACTCGTTTTTCATTTATGCGAGAAACATACATACGCCAAAAAAAAATGTCTTTTCTGCACACATTTTAAATTTATTTCCCAATCCGGTTTATGAAAAAGAGTCCTTTCTGTACGTAAAGCTGTAGCGCAAAAACATCTTACAAATGGAATTGAGAGCAGTCAAAATGGGTATTTTCTTTAAAATATGATACTCGAAATTTTGTGTGACTACAGTACTTCCTTTACTTCGTATAAGGAAGTAAAAAAAGAAACACTTTACTTAACATAAAGTCCTTACTTACACGTGCAATGATGTAAAGTTGTAAAAGTGATAATAGTAGAATTTAAAGCTATACATATATGAAACTCATGTTTACAATTATTGAATAACAGATACGCCTCTTACGCCAGTTTAATTATAGATGTTTATCTTAATAACGCTATGACAAAAATAAGGAATTTTATTAATCGGTGTGACAAACTGTAACAGCAAATGAATCATTAGGAAAATAACCAGCTGGATATTATTAGAGACTTCCTGTTTCGGACTAACTTAAAGAAACTCATTTTTAGAGCCCAGGTGTAAACGGTCTGCAAGGGAGAATGTCCTGAAGGCTAATGGGTCTTTATCCCCTAATGCTTTTATGATGCCGACTTGTTCACGGCTGTTCGCTGCTCTTTTGTGAGAAGAGACGAAGCAGTGGAGCTGAATGGACATGTAGTCAGAGAACTCTGTGGGAAACTCGCTTTTTCCCTTCTGTAAGATATAGCAATGTAACGGTTTACGTTATTCATCCATTATTTAATCACGAATGAATTTGTTGTTGAGTTTTAAATAAATTTTAAAAAGACAATACTGTCTTGCTATTTTTCCATAAAAGCTCGGAAACGTTACATCGGCTAAGACTGCATATTTGTTTAATAAAACCATCCTGAAATTAAAGTTAGTATTTTTTAGTTTATATAGTGGCCTGAAGATAGTAACTGCTTATTATAAACCTCTCTAAACTGCATCGTTTCAAAATTAATCAGTGTAATATGATTTTTACATAACGCTAATGATGCAAAGACTTACGCATGATAATTTCACCTATGATAAAAAAGATATGTATGGTAATTTTAGAAAGTTATTAATTAACCTATAAAATTACAGCTAAAGCAAAATAAAATCATTCTGAAACCAAAATTTATTCTTGGATGCGTAGCATTCGCTCTCTCGCTTGCTTCTTTGTTGCTTTTCTTACTGCAAAATCTTCAAAAAATGTAAAAAGTTCTTCAGGAGTAAGAGCAGTTGCTGAGCCACTTTATCTGCATCTGTGTTGACTTAAAAATTTTTGTTAACAAGAATAAAAATATCAAATCAGCCACTTCGATTGCAGTTGCATGTTTTTTGTATCAACATCTGTCTTTGAAATTCCAAATTACTGCATAGAAATACGTATGCGTGTGCATACAAATATTCAGACTTATATCAGCATTATAAAGTAAAATTTTGAAAGTTTGCTAGAAAAGTTACATCGCTGCTTAATATGATCAGAGCTAATGTTATCATTCGGATATTGTTATCGAATTGTCGAAGTCCCACCCATTTGTATACACACACTAGCCAATGAATTAGAAACCCAAGATCAGTATTTTATTGGACCACCTTTTGCACGGATAACTGCTCTGATTCTTTTGGGCATCGAGTCTACATGCTTTTGGAGTGCATTTACGTCCAGAAAATACCATGCATTAGCTATGCAGTTTATATCTTGTAAATTACACGGAAGAGGAGATTGCTGTCGTCTTTCCACCATATCTCACTCATTTTCTATGGAGTTACGGTCCGGGCTATGCGGTGGCAAGGGGAGGTATTGGAAGTCAGACTGATGTTCAGCGAACCAATTTTGAACACTTTTGCACAATGTATAGTTACATTATCGTCCATGAAGTATCCGTCGCCATCAGGGTGTGCGCCACCATGTGGGCTCCGTCCTAAGGTACAACCAATCGGAGTAAATGCCCACACAGTAGAACGAGATTTCATTCCAACCCAGACCAGAGTGAGCTATCCCCAGGAATTGCATTTGTTTGTTACTAATAAAAAGAAAGATTCATGGGGCATTACAGGGCCCTTTGGACATTGCTTGATTTACATTAACATTGCAGGGTGCACTTGAGAGGCCAGTATATCTAGGTATCGCATGGCTGTTTTTTTACCCTCAAGAAATACCAGGGCACCCCTTCCATTACATCAGATTATGCTGCATATCATGATACTCCCATCAGACCCTTACACAGTGCGAGTAAGGTAAAATGGATTCATAGCTTCATGCAGGGTTGTCGCCAAAGTCGACGTCTTCCATCAGTGCAAAATAAGGCGTAGCGTGATTCATCCGGCAACATTTCCGATCTTTAGATGTCCAGTATATTCTTTCCCGACGCCACTACAAACGAATTCTTGCACGTCGGGCAGAAATGAGTGATTTTCTCACAGGCACCCGATATGCGTTTCTATCCTCTGCAATTCTCTGCGCATAGTTCGAGCTGAAATCTGTTGCAAAGAGCCTTGATTGACAATCTGTGTCAGTTGAAGCACAGTCGGGTTCCTGTTCACGCCGATTACTCTCTTGGAAAACTGTGCTTGAACCGCAGTTACGTCTTCAGGAAAAGGACTGTGGGTTCTGATTCCAACTTTTGAAAACCTTTGTTATGGCTGTTTTTGAGAACCCAGGAAGATTTGCTGCCTTCGAAATCGAGGCTCCTGCTAAACGGGCACCAACAATAAGCCCTTTTTCAAATGGTGAAAGATCTGTCGTTCTTCCCATTTTACCTCATTCATCGTGAAAAGCACTCTTACACCTTACCTACAATAGCATTCTAGCCATGTATAACCTACGGCATAAGAAAATTTGCCTACTCCATCCCTAGCAAGTATTCATTTGAAAATCTCAAAGGTTTCTAATTCCTTGGCCAGTATGTGTACGAAAACATGAACAAATTCATCGCTTATTGTGATAAACAAGCCGGTTATTATCATAAAAATATAACAGAATGCATTTTTTAAATTGACATAAAGTCACCAAATAAAAGTTAAAATCATCAAATAAGGAGTAAAGTCATGTGTCCAAGTAATGAACTAAAAGTTGCCTTAAGTAAATAACATGAAATGTTTGGAATTTAGCACTTAAGGCTGATACTGATGGAAAAAATCAACTACAGTCAGTTGCTTTCTGAACTGTCACTCGCTTTCTGAGACAAGTCAAGCACATTATGTCATAAATTTTACGAAAAAGATGGTGATGAAATCGAAGTATTTCCTATAAATATTAAGATGAAGGATACCCAACAATGATTAGAATTAGGGTATAGCATTGATTAAATACACTGCTGGCCACCCAAATTGCAACACCAAGAAAGACAAGAGATATCACAACAGAATTTATATAGCAGATAACATGTTGGCCAAGTATTAAATGATTAAATTTATAGACTTCTGTGAAGTGTCGTTTCTTCCAGAATCAGTAGCCAGAGTAGCCGCCATTGTTGGAGATCACCGCTGCCACACGCCTCGGCATTAATTCAAAGAGACTTTGGATGTGTTTTTGGGCTACAGCAGAACAAGCAGCTTCCACACGTTGCCAAAGTTGATCTGTTGTGGCAGCTTGGGATGTAATCTGGGTCAATCGTTCAGCAACCATGGACCACATGTTTTCTATCGGCGAAAGATCCGGAGAGCGAGCCGGCCGGGGAAGTAGTTCAATCTGGCGATTGACGAAGAACCCTTGGACAATGCGTGCCACATGTGGTCGCGCATTATCCTGTTGAAATATGGCTGTGGGCAAACCTTGAAGTTAAGGAAGGACAACTGGCTCCAACATATCGGAGGTGTAGCGCTGGCTGTTTAAAGTACCGGCAATGCGTACTAGGGGAGTGCGAGAGTGGTATCCAATACCGCCCCACACCATAATACCTGGTGCAGGACCATTGAGGCGGTACATAACGCAGCTGTTCAGCATCCTCTCTTCACGGTGTCTCCAGACTCGAATCCGACAATCGTGGTCTTGCAGACAGAAGCGTGACTCGTCAGTAAAGATAATTTCATTCCATTCTGCCGTCCACATCCTTCTTTCATCGCACCATTGGCGGCGGAGACATCTGTGGTTCTGCATCAAGCGTAGACGAAGCAATGGACGTCTTGCGGACAGACCACTCTGCTGTAAATGGCGTCGAATGGTACGCGCAGACACTGGATGATGCGTTACAGACTGAATATGCTGTGCTATGTTTCGTGATGTGACTGAGCGATCCGTCACTGCCATGCACACAATGTTCCTGTCATCACGTGAAGTGGTGCACTGAGGTGGATGCGATCGAACATGTCGGTCCGTCGTAGCTTCCTGCATCCAACGGTCACATATCCGCATTACAGTTATTCGGTTTCGTCCAAAACGACTACCGATTTCCCTGAAAGATAATCCACACTCTCGGTAGGCCACTATCTTTCCTCTGTCGAACTCGAGTACTTGATCAAACGATGATCGCTGTTTACTATGAGGCATAATTGATCGTTTTTTGGAAAAAAACCACAAGAAAAACGCAATTGCCGAACTTGAAATCGCCCTAAATCGAAATTGCCTTAAATAGCTCTTTGAAATGGCGCCACGAGAGTGTGTGATGTGCGTCTGCGCTGAAATTCTAATCGTTTGCATATCTCACCTTCTAATGCATGTTGTAGTAACAATTGACTATTAATGATTTTTTTCTTAATTCATATATTAATTAGATTGAATGTTATTGTTAAACTAATTAAATAATTAATATTAATGTTAGTTAAAATGTTAATAAAGTATTAATTTCTTAATTCAAGTAAACATTTACATGTTAATATTTATATTTATATTACATTACTTAAATTGCATTGATATTTTGAAGGATATTTTTCACATCGAATTAATATTTGATGTTATCAAAATTGTCATAGACAGATGCGATCACGTTCAGTATTGTATCTGAAGCCTCATATTTTGCATCTGTTGCAAAACAAAAGCTTGAACTTATTGTCTAAACTTTTACAAATAAAGTAAAACATCGAAATCTTTTATTACGAAGAAAGGTACATGTAGAAGCTCTTTTTGTCTGCCAAACAGAATGCTCGGTCCGCACGAATCTTCAAGATGAAGAAGGATGGTTATCTTAACACTCAAATTAACACCAACACCGCCTAGCATAACCCATCATAATGAGGCCTCAAAAAGCCGTGATCCAAGTTTAGAACGTTTTGCGCAACTTAAGCTTTATTTCCAACCCCCTATCAGGATACAGGGTCTTTCATCCGATCACGTAATATCTCGGAGTGCGAATACCCGGATGTAGATGGAGATAATCGTGACTATTATGCGATGGTAATCACTGCATTTTTCGCAGTTCTTTCGTAGAAGCGAAGAAGCACGAAAGCTTGAAAGAAAAAATAAAATAAAATGTAACGCTGGTTAGGTAGACATAAATTCTTGACAAATTGAAGAGAAATTGCCTTTGGGGTTTCATGCTCGCTGATTACTCTGAAATTTCCTTTCTTTATCCCTCCCGTTGCGTTTTCTTGTATTATATACTTGATTTCGGTCATCACGGGTCAGCTGCATATTAAATTCTGAGTTATTTCACATCAATTATATTAGTATTTTTGTTTAAAAATCGCAGAAAGGATTATCTTTTGTAGCCTTCGAAAGTTGTTTGCAGACATTTTGTTTTAATATTTCCATATAAAAATTTACGTATCATTAAGGGAGGTTCATGAAAGTTAGAATTTTTCTCCTTTGATCTGCGTGAGAGTTTTTAAAATTAAAAGATGAAGTTATTTTTCTCTATTTTTTAGAAAAATTCAATTTTTGTAGAAGATTGACATTTTCAAGAGAAGAAATAGTATTATTATGTAGTTATATTACTGTGGGTCCAAAAACACTTTTTAAAAATTTTCTGTTGCTATACCCCGGAAAAGATGTATGTCGCCTATCTAAGAAAAAAAAATATATCTCCCATTCTCGCATCGCTCTCAAAGTTTAAGAAGATAGCAAAATTTTGATGTTTTTCGTCAATTTTTTGCAGTTAGTTCTGTCGAAGCTTTCTATGCCCTAAAGGGAAGTTTGAAACAAGAGAAACACAGGCAAAATGAAATAAAACTTGTAAATAAAACTTGTAAGTTATTTATTCTTCACGCAAAAAGCCCCAAAACTACATTTTTTTTTATAAAATGGAACTGTAACTAATACTGGTAACGTTGTAGAGTCGTTAGGATTTTTTGGAAGCAGGAGTCATGAAAAATGAGCAATGCCCTCGCCGGGATTCGAACCTTGAACCTCTCGAATACGCGCCGAGTGGGCTGACCATTACACCATAAAGGCATGCGAAGAAGGCGGAAGAAATATCTTATATACTCCTCCTTTTAAAGGGCGACTGGGGATTAGAGAACCCTAGTCGCAAATTCTGGTGGTGTAGAATCATCATCCACCACCTTTTTTAGTTCGGGAGCCACTGTAGAGTCATTAGGATTTTTTTGAAAGAGGAGTCATGAAAAATGAGCAATGCCCTCGCCGAGACTCGAACCTTGGACCTATCAAATACGCTCCGAGTGTGCTGACCATTACACCACGAAGGCTTGCTAGGAAGGAGGGAGAAATGCCTTATAACGTGAGGTTATAGAAATTAACTGATGGAATTTGGCAGCTGATACATTTTATTTCTGCTTGTTGCACGGTTCTCTGATTCAAAGTCAAAACCGTCGAAAATTCGCAGATAGTTATGGAAGCCATCAGAACATCAAGATACCTAACTGAAAATTTATTGCAATCATCAATCCAGCATTCATCATTCAAAAAAGCTTTCAGAGGAAGGCTTTCTTTGCCCATCCCGAAAATTTTCATCTTTGCAGTGTTTGTAGATGAAAGTACACCAAAGAACAGATTTGCTCGAATTTTTGAAAGCTCAACCATTTCCGAAGGAAAAGATTATTTTAAACTTAACCGCGCCAAAACTCAAATTCGAAGTAACAGACTACATCTACATGGTCTTCCATTGTTGAATTGGATTTTCCTTAAGCTTTAAACATTCAGAAAGGTTTATTTAGTTAATGAATCTAATTCCAATCCAGTCCTTCCTAACTTTTTAAAAATTCTATTAACTTAATTTTTCAGTTTTGTTACTATTTCTGCGGACAGACGGCGATAACTTCACTTTCGCTTTACTCTTTACAAATATAAATATAATTGCGACTTTCCCTTCATTGCATATTTCTTTTCCCCCTGATGAAGAGGGACTTCTATCTGTTTACCCTCGAAATAGATAAAGTTTTGACTAAAATCTACATCAAACACAAGGTTGTTGCTTTGCAAATTTTACCTCTACATAATTTGATGGCATAGTTGCAACATCTTACTTCCTCCGTTATCAAGGAACATTTGGAAGGAGCACATCAAAAATCTTCTAAGACTGAAACATCTCTCCAATCATATTTCAAAGCTTCCATTGTCATATCCAAGCTGTAAAATGAAGTGTCAGCCTTATGACCGAAGTATGTAAAGATGGCGCTGACGCAAGAGACGGCTTGATTAGTACGACTCTGTTATCAAGTTGCATTATGCCAGAATTTTCCCAATAAACTAACTTTCAGGTACACTGCTTTGAATAAAAAAATTAAGCTGATGTGACCACATGACTTTCCTGTTCGACCTATTAAGTTATGCACATTTTTGCTGCACTTCATTTTTAAACTTATTCTCACGAATTATTCTAATTTTATTATCAGATCCCTCAAGGTAAGTTGAAAATTACATCAAAAATTGCAAATTTTAAAATGAAATATCCTGGTCAATTTTTGTCGTACGGGAATCAAACTTCTTATAATTTTATTTTTTCATAACGAGTATAAAACTTTCCTAAATATAGGATAAAGTTGCTATCGATGGGCCGGCTCCTTCACTGAGCTACCTCCATTATTTTCTAGTTATTGACAGTAGGCGCTACATATTGACGATTTAATTAATACACTACATGACGCCTGAAAACCGCCATCTTGACTGGGAAATGATCCACGCTCAAACAAGGTTGCATTACAAGAAGGTAAGAGTTTTGGATGTTATTAGTGTGTTAGGTTGTTTCTGAGATAACTTAAAACTGAGTCAAATCGGCGTTATTTGGATGCATTAGTAATGATTGTTTACTTTGTTATAACTGAAAAATCACAAACGTATTACATACTGATTGCCAATTGCCTTCAATGAGCTAGCTTGCGTTGCTATGAATGGGCTGGTGGCTAAACCATGGAAACCATATCGAGTATAATATTTTGTAACTTTCTCAAGTTGAGGAATAAAATGTCACTGTATCTGATTTAGTAAAAAGCTGTCAGAAGTAATTAAATCTATAATTAGTTAATGATCTCATTTTCTTTGTTAAAAAGTAATTATAATCTATTAATCTAATATTAATCAAAACCGGAGTATGTTTGTCACTTTTGGTAGGTATTTGTAAGGTAAATATATAAACCAAACTTCTGAATTTAATTTGCAATAAACCCTTAAATCTCTTTAATTAGGTTATTTCTCTTTCTATCCTAAAAATAGGAACTGCTTATAATAAAACAATCTAAATTACGTCATTTCAATCCATGCCATATAATTTTTAAATAACCCTACCTGTATGCATTTTTTCGCTCCTTACCGCATGCGTTTGTAGTTAACTGGAAAGAATGTTCTACTAACAGGTACAGGTACAGGCAAAAGAATGCGGAACACCAGCGAGGTACCATGACTCAACTGGTAATGGAAGGTATGACGTATGACACTGCACCCTTCTCATGTTTCGCGGCTCTAACAAAAATTTAAGACACGACCAAACTAAAAGTTTGTAAACGATAATTCATCAACTCCAAGATTTGGCAACTGTGTCCTCTTTTTCCTTGTCGTTCTTTGAGTCTTCGAGAATGTAAGTTATTTTTTTCCTCGTTAACATGTTCCTTCGTGGTGTAAATGGAAAGCACATCCGGTTAGCAGTCAGAAGGTCCGGAGATCGAGTAGACTTTCTGATTGCACATGGCAAATTTTTCATCATTCCTATTGCAATAAATTTAATGACTCGACGAAGTAACTAAGTGAATAAAACCGTTGTGTTGACAGCGAGATGGTTATATCATATATAATGTGTATATGTAGCTAATCCCTTACAAAGTTCTCCTCGAAAACTAGTTTCTTTTACTCAAAAGCTCACTTGTGTTTTAGATAGTTTTACTTCATTTCCTGCTATTTTCAATTGTTTGCTCTTAATACATAGTATTTTTTCATTTCTAATATTACATCATAAAGCTAATAATTGTATTACTCAAATATTAGCTGTAAAAGAAGAACTAAAACGTCAAACATCAACATTTATTTCCGTTTGTTAGGTACGCTGCGAAAGGGGGAAAAAAAGACAGTTCTATGTCTTCCATTCTACTGGGCCGATTGACAAATTCAGTTCACGTTTTTCATGTCTCGAAAGCGCGGCTTAGGATATATATCAGATTTATATGTAGCATTGTTTTAATATAGATACTTTGACACAAAATCGGTATTTTTCTGAAATGACATGACAGTTGTTTTCCATATTTCGATTCTACGACTCAAATTATGCCTAAATGTTAAATTTTGTAAAATTTGGTGCTGAATTTACGAAGAAATTAAAAAATTTATATCGGCGCATTTTTTTTTTCAATTTGCGTCAAGAATAAATTCAGTTGGCGAGCTTCTTAATTTACAGCAACCAATTTGTCTTTCCTTTTTTATTATATCAATTTATATATTTTTATTTATGCGAGTGGAAAAAAGGTCACGCTCATTACTTTCAAATAATTTAACAAAGTTCGTAAACCACATTTGGCGTTATTATCGCTTGTTATGAATATGCCAAATTTCAAAACATGCCAGTGTGTAAATTCGCTTATATCTTAGCAAATTTTGAATAAAAAACTCAAATATTTTGCAAGTGTGCCTAGAAATATATCTACTTTAAGATGATGTTAAAAGTTTTATAGGTTATAATACAAAAAGTTTTCGAAACATTTGTAAAAATTATTTAAAAACACAAATTTAAAAAATAAATCACAGAGAATGAGCGAAATTATATTGGATTAAGCCCAAATTTCGAATTCTTTAAGAAGGAATCAAATAAGTTTAATAAGGAAAGGAATATTAATAAATAAATATCAAATTCAATTAACATCGAGGAGCTAAAATTTTGAGAGCTAATTTCTTAAAACCTACTCGTGCGATTTTTACAAAACTTGGCAGTTTGGCATAATTTGAATCGTAGAATCTAAATATGAAAAATAGTTTCACGTCATTTCAGAAAAAGCCCGATTTTGTGTCAAAATACCTATATTAGAACACTGCTATATATAAATCTAATACATATCCTAAGCCGCGCTTTCTAGACATGAAAAACGCAAGTTGAATTTCGTCAATCGACCCAGTAGAACGGGAGATATAGAACTGTCCCCTTCTTTTTTTTGCGAACGGTACAAACTATTAAATTTTATTTAATCACTCATGAAAATTAAGAATTTTTCCTACTACAAGCCAGTGACCTCATACTCGAAACCTGCCTCTTGCATGCGATCCCCAAAGCAATTTTATGCTGCTCGAATATATTCCTAATTAGTTAATTAGCATTATTATGTCAAGAATTTGAAGATTTTAATGATCTTGTGTCCAAATTTACATTCTTTTCATTACCATTCAAAACGAACTTGAGAAACACGCAAGAAAATCTATAAATGGAGTTAATTAATTTATACTGTGATATAAAAAGTTGTAAAACTTGTTAAAAGATAAATAACCTCAATTACAAATTTTTACAACAAGAAAAATCCTTTTATTTGGGAAGGTATGGAGAGGTTTTTCCGTAGTTGAAAATTAATAAGTCTAAAAAGAGAACCAGTTTGACCGGTGACCGATTATCTTTATCAGTTCTTGATAAATATAATTTCTAGTAATAATTTTTCTCCAAGGTTGCAAACATTACCGAAATCGATAAGGCATAATATATTGATTGTAGCTGGAAGTTGTAATAAGAAATGAATCAGTTTGCAATTAAATGTATTTTTTCTCTGTGCATCAAATAAAAATTTAATAAATAAAAGAAAGAGAATAGGTTGTCATTATTTATTCTCAAATTTTGGCTCACTTGAGAAATTTTCGTAATTTGCTCAAGTTATTTAGTAGGTATTCAACGTATCGGAAATATTCGAAATAACAATGCGTTTGAATTGGAACGTTTAACCACTAGAAATTTTCTGCAGATGCCAACTGTTTAACTTCAAACCGAAAATAAATATGAATTGGATTTTTTAGGCCAAAGGACCAATTTGCGCCAAAAGACTATTAATTTCCTTTTGGCATTTTGTGTCTCGTCCACTATAAACGTTGTTACCGCCAAATATTAGAGCTCTGCATTATATTAAAGGAAATTAAGTAATGAAGAATTTGCTTGAATGTATGTATGTTTCTCGCATTGTGGAAAAGCAACGGTAGCTAGGAATATTAAAACTTGAATAACGTATCCTCCACTCGAATATGGGCATTTGGAAGCCCAAATTTGGAATTTGTTTTATTACATCTTTCAAATTTTGTAATTTTTAAACAAATTTTTGATTAAAAAATTCAACGATTTCAAAGCGAGCAACGGCAACACTGTACGAAAATAAAAAAAATTATCTCCAGCGCGCGAGGTAGGAAATTCTAAAGATATGTTCTTTTTAAATACTTTGGGATATTGCTGCTGAGTTTTATGGTTTAAGTGCGAAGAACATGATATTTAATAAATAAAATTAGTACACAAAATGTTAAAAAACGCCCCCTTGGGGGTAATATAAAATCTGAAAGCTTTCAGATTTTTTTCTTTGCTTCATTATTATTGCTGTTTATGTATGGTTTGATAAATATTCAACAGCTAAAACTTGAAATACAGTTTAAAAATTTTTGTTTAAAAAAATCTTCATATTGGTAAAAAGAAAAAAAAATGTCGGAGGTTAAAAAAAAAAATCCTAAAGCTTTCAAATTTTATATTACGCCCAAATAGGCGTTTTTTAACGTTTTGTGTGTTACCTTTATTTAGTAATATGTTCTCCGCACTTAAACCAGACAAAGTTCAATATATCATAAAATATTTAAAAGCAGTATATCGTTAGAATTTCCGATAGACATTCTCGTGCCTTGAAGATAAAAATGTTTTTTTTTTTCTGTACAGTGTTGCCATTATTCGCTTTGAAATCGTTGAGTTTCTTAATAAAAAATTCTCTAAAGTTTTATGAAATATGAATTAGATAATATGAAAAATTCAAAATTCGGGTGGAGGAATACGTTATTCAAGATTGATGGTTCTATGTACCATCGTTTTTTCACAATGCGAGAAACATACATACATTCATGCAGATTCTTTATTATTTAATTTCTTTAAATATAACACAGGGTGATAATATTTGGTAGCAACAATTTAAAACGTGATTCGCCGTTTATGGTGAAACACACAAAGAACTCAGAAACAAAGTCTTCACAGTGAGAACTTAATTTGTTTCCTCAAAACTAGATGATTTTGAACACAAATGACTTTGTCGAGCTTTCCATCAAAATTTATTTTTTGTGAGGGGGTGCCGTGGCGTTTAAAGTTATTTTATATTAACTTTCGAAAAAACTACATATTTTGTGAAAGCTTTGAAGTATTTCTTATAATAAAAAATAAAATTACACGTGAGGAAGGTGCATATAAAAACATATTTTATTGTTGTTATTGTTTTGACTAATATCGCTTCCTGGGGCAACATACAGGTGACATTGTGACTTTGTGCAGTTCCGCCCGCAGTTTTGAGGGAGAGCACCCCATGGGGCTAGTTCGAGAGTGTCCCATCCCTCTTGCCTCACCACCAACTTGTTGATAAGACTTCCGTTTCACCGCATATTTAGAGTGTTTCCATGATGCACAGACTATACATTTATAAACAAGCATGCCTTCCTCGAGATTCGAACCCTGACTCTTCGTTACATCAATCAGAAAAAATTATTTTAAGTGCATAATAAAAAATAAGAAATTTAAATTCTCCGGGGGATAACTAAATTTGGATACTATCATGGAAAAAACATTCTACTGTACGAAATGGCGCTTCAGATATTTATATACGCTAAAAATGTTTTAAGCTGAGTTTAGTTGGTAGGTTATATTTCTATTCCATTCCAATGTTCAGAAGGCTTCAAAGAATACCATTGAGAATGTTAAAAAAGTAAAAAAGGGCAAAGATTTCAGCGACCCATCTGAAATTCGTTATGCTGCTTGATAATTGGCTGGATTAAGGAAGTTGAAAGATGATGGATAGAAGGGAAATCTGAACACCATTCGTCTTGTGCAGTTATTTCCTGGAGATATGGTTTCATATCATAAATAGAAAACATCTATACTAGGAATGTGTATTTTCAAACCGGAAGACAATTTTCAAGGAAGCGTTCACTGCGAAATGAGGAGGAAGGAAAAACAAATTATTGATTAAATTTTATGAAAAATGATGATTTGATATTTCTCTGAATTATTCATTGTGGCCTTTTCTACTTTAGGGAAAGTTTTAAGTTGAGAAAAGCTTAGCTCATTTTTCTTAAAAAGATAATTTAATCTTTATTCCTCTTAAACTAGTACCCAACAAAAATTTAATAAAAAATATCAGATTTTAACGCTGCACTAGAGGACTTGTTAAAGTTTTTTATGTTCTCTCTGAGCTTGCAGTTTATTAATACGCTCACTTCTACTTAGGCAACTTTTTTGTCCTTTTAACTTTATTATTAAACGTTAGAATTCCCAATAGAATGTTATTGCACTGCCGTACATTTTTCTGTTTTTTCAGTTTTTCTAAGTTCATCATATCAGTGTTCAGTTTTCTTAACAAGATGAGCTGCATATTTTGTTTTTGTGTTTTTAACTTTATAACTATGCAATACTTTCTTCTCACTTACGACACATAAAATTCCAGATAAGAGTACACAATTTTTAAAAACACCATATGTTTAGAAGTAACAGTGCGTGTTAGTGTTGCCATATACTTTTTTTTAGTCCTAGAAGGACTGTTGGTCTCGAGCCTCACTTTTGCATCGAATCAGTATTGTCCGTTTTAGTGTTCAAATAACAAGCCGCTGGGGCGGTTAACCACCTAAAATTGTTACTATAAAAAAGAAACATAAGATGCTTTTATTAAATATAGCTAGTATAAGTTCACTCTTCCAGTTATCAGGCTTTGGTATATGCATATATAGAGATAATCTACCAATCTATAAATGGAGAAGAAGGCTACATAGAAACAATTCAGTCTTCCAAGCTGAATTAATAGTAATCAAAAACGCAATATACTTATCAAGCCTATTCAATAACCAAGTTAATAACTACGCAGATTCTCTATCCAGCCTTGCAGCTATAAGTGGTATTGTAGAAATCCTATACGAAATTCAAAAACTTCTAATCAACATATCAGTAGTACTGAGACCAATGTTAAGTGGGGTTCCAGCCATATAGGTATGCCAGGTAATGAACTAGCAGATTCTTTTGTTGATCAAGCAGCAATAGAATTAAATCTACCAGAATTTGCAATAACCTTTCCAGAATCACATCTTAAACATATCCCATTTAAAGATCTATTATTACAATGACAATCAAGATGGACTAATACTAAAACTGGGCAAAGAACTTTAAAATTTATACCAAATGTTTCAACTAAATTGATATCATCCTCATTTACGATTACAACATTTTTAACTGGACATGGTCTATTTCTAACATATTTAAATAGATTTAAACTTAAAGATACTAATATTTGTAATTGTGGCAAAATAGGAAGTCTCGATTATTATGTTTTCGAATATGAATTTACAAAAGAGCATCTCTTAAATAAACCTTCAAATCAATACTGGAAAGAACGGACCCAACACCTATTAAAATATTCTGCTTTATATAATAAACTTTCAAAAACAATAGAATACTGTATCAATCATAAAAATAATGTCAATAGTTATTTTTAACAACAAATTCCTTTTTGATCCATTATTAGCTTTTTTATTATTCATTATTTCCTATATATTCAAAATTGGCTAAATTCCATAATCATTTATAAGAAGACTATGATATTCGGACTAGATCTAAATTGACACTAGAACTTATTCGTTTTATAACAATTACCCAAGACCCTCTGAAATTGCGATGATTTGAAACATCGAACTCTATGTACGGAATCTTCGGTCAAAAGAACTTAGAACTTCAGAACTTTACATCTCACGAACTTTTGATTTATTGAACTTTATTCAACAAAGAACTTACACTGAATCTTGAACTAGTGAAATTTATTAAAATCAAATTGAAATGTATATTAAAATTTAGCTCAGCGTAGCATGTAAATGCAAAGAAGACTGTTAATAACTTTCATGTAAAAGTCATGTAAAAATATTCATTGTAAAAAGGATCTTCTCAATAAATAATCTCCACTGGGTGGACTTTTTCCATTAGGTAGCATCTTAGGTAGAAAGCATTCTCACTGGTGTAAAGATTCCAGTTGTCAACTACAAGCAGAGATGAAGAATTAAGTTTATTTCTTTTAAATCACTTAGTTTGTTAATTAATTATAGACAGACTAAATTAAAAAATTAAGTATCTTACACTTCACCAAACTTCAACAACCAACTAGTGCGTAAAAGATAAAAATATTTTACATTAGGGCAGCGGTTACACACTTCTTTTAAATAGTTGAATCATTTTATTAAGTTTGAAAGACAAATATCTTAATCTTTACTGAATGGCAATACATTCGAATAGCGATACGGGTAAAAAAGTGAAGTTCGAGACTAATAGAACGTATGGGGATAAAATGTGTGTATTAGTATAATTCAAAATTTCAAACTAGGCCTAGATAAGTTCGTAATCATTGAGCTGAGGAACAGTAACTGAAGTGAATAATAATTTTGAAATTTGATTCAACAATAGAATTTTTGCGTTCTTAAGTCTGCGGTGCAAAAATATGAGTTTCCTATTAATTAACTTTAACTGAAGATTCACCGCTGCAGAAAAAAATTGCAAAGAACTGATTGAGGCATAACTAGCATTTAATCATTCCAGTATCTTAAGTCCATGACCAAACGATACGATAAAAAGTTCTATACCTTAATTTAAAATGCTCTTAAAACATTAACAACTTAGCAGCTCAAGAAATTTAAAATAACCGATCCACAAGACGTTTATTTTTTTTTTACTTCCTTGTACGAAGTAAAAAGAAGTATTGTAACGGCGAAAAATTTCGAGTATCGTTATTTCAACGGAAATATCCATTTTGACTGCTCTCGTTTCCGTTTGAACGATGTTTTTCCGTTACATCTGTATGAACGAATAGAATAAAAGATCCCTTTTTTCCAAAAACGGATTGTGAAAGGGATTTAAAATGGATTCAGAAGAGATTTTTTTGTGAGCCTCCCGGACGGTATAGTGGTTAGGGGGGACTGACTGCGATACCGAAAGGCCAGGGCTCGAATCTCGGAGAAGGCATGGATGTAAATTGATTGTCCTTCCTTCATAGGAGGTAACGGTGGCCGCCTATTAGGTGCCTCCACAGTTAAATGGTCACCACTTCTAGCCTTAACAGAGGCCAATGTTCTGCATACATTAACAATATCATTGAAATTTACTTCGGTACAAAAGAAATCTCCTGCGTTGTCAAGGTAAGAAGGACAAAAATTAGGTTATAAATTGGCACCTACGAAAGTCTTCCAAAATATTTATTAAGAACTGCATGGCTTAAAATAAGTGGTCGTAAAATAACATTTCAATAGATAATATGATTTTGGTCTTTTTATAGTGTGTCTTTTTAATGAAGTTGAAATTCGATGATACTTCTCTACAGATGCTTTGGAGAAAATACGAGAGCAAATTCAACTTCAACTGTAACATGCACACAGCATTCATTTCCATGGATTTACAAAGTGTACTTGATACTCTGTTGTGGCTTGCTATTATGCAGCTCTCAAAGCGTTTCAATGTCCAATTAATTTATGAAATATTTTAGCAGTTATCTAACAGATCGCTCACTGATTATCGTTGATAACAGCGATATAGCTACTGAAGTCCAAGAAAGAAACTACCCTAACGGGTTCCTATGCGGGCTCTGTGCTGTAGAACTTTACTTCCGTCTCAGTACTGGAAGCTAACAGACCAGATTACTCCACCATACTAGCATGTGCCGACGATGCTGCCCGCCTAGGGAAAGGACAAATTCGGGAGAAATTAGAAAGGTCATTGTATTTCTCTCTGTACCTATTTGAAAACCTCCGCCACAGTTTGAAGCTTAAAATATCCACAGAAAAAATTCGTTGCTAAATTTTCAAGAAAATAACAAAGACAACATGCACATCTACAAAAGTTATTATACACTGCAGTGGTAGAAAAAATAATATCGCATACTGCAGCCATTTGGAGGCAAGGAAAATTACACATCTACTCATTCTTCAGCTTCCTGTCCTATTAAACCTATGCAGGGCTGTAAAACCACAGCAACAAACGCTGCTCTTACTCTTGCAGGTCTGATCTCTATCCACATTCATGCAGAACAAGAGGCTGTTTACACCCAAGTTTTTCAATTACGGAGGAACGTTACTTTTGAAGACACAATGCACAGTCTAGCTGTAAGATCTGTCTCTGCTACTCCACATAAACTACTTCGAAATCCTACAATGAACTAGCGAATTCTGGCATAGGTGTGAATAAATACTAGCACAGAAGAAGGGTGAAAAGTAACCCTTTATTAATTCAAAGTTTAACAGAAGGGTATGATCTTCGTGCGTTTACAAAACACCGTCAAATTGCGGTGGGAAACTTAAATGTAGACTATAATTCAAGTCGAGTCTAAAATAGAACAGTGCTGGATTAGCACGTTAAATTTCACCTCACAGGTTGAAAAAATCACTCTCAAAAACCTAACAGGCGTGATGATAATCTGAAATGGCCAAAAAGCTTACTGGCGTAACAGCGAGATAGCAACGAAACGTGACTGGCTATCGAAAACACGCTCTGATTAAACTCAGAGTTTTCCGATTTAAATATTCAATTGACTTAACTTAAATTTGCTTCCTGGCGAGAATATACAAGGGGAAGTTGAGAGGTTCAGGAAAGGTATCAAACTTAAAATAAATTTGTTATGCAAAATAAGGGAAACCCTACATAGTTATGCATGGCTGCCAAGGAAATATCCTTTAAATTTGCCCAGGGCTCGAAGCTGTAAGTGTGCACAGGGCTGATCCTAGCTGGGGGCAAAATGGAGCACAGCAAGCGAGCAGCTAAATTTAACGGCGGAGAAATGATTATCAAACATGTTATATTTCTGTAAAAAAGGTCGGCCAATTTTAATTTGCACGTGGGCGCCCGACGGTCTAGGATCGGTAGTGGGTGTGCATATCAAAAACTGATGAAGAACGCAGTCTTTCCATCTTACAAGTAACACACACTTTTATTTACACGAATGATTCAAAAACAAGTGAGGGTGTCGGAAGTGCATTTGCGGAAACCAGAATCAAATATATAACTATAAGCAAACAAGATCAGAATCAAATATATAACTATAAGCTATTTGACATATTATAACAACGTGTTTTCAAGCGGAAGAGCTTCCTATACGAAAAACTATACAGCATATAATAGACTCAAACAAATGGAATTCAACTGTATACACCGACAGCTTGTCCGTACTTTGAGACATGTCTGATCACTTGTCACTCCACCGATCATCATTAACATTCAGCAATTTCTAATGAAAAATCTTCATGAGCATGTAAACCTAAAACGGTTGAAAGCACACACAAGAATGGGAGGTGATGAAATAGCAGACAAAGTAGCCAAAGAAGCAGCTACTAATATAGTAGAGATTGAACTCACCTATCCAGCTCCAACCTCATACTTAAAAAAATCTCTCTTGGAAAAGCAGTCCAAAAAGGGCAAAATGAATGGAACCACGGTGCACCAGGAAACTGAACTTACTTTATCCCCAAAGTTTCAACTGAACATCTTACAATCATTCTACAGCTAACACAATTAACAAGCAGGTCAGTGTCCCTTTCTTGCATGCTTCAGTATGTTCAATATTTCAGAAACAAGCATTTGCATTTATGCAATTGAAAGTTGTAATTTCTACTGCCATTGAGGGACTCAGATCATTTACGCTTACCAACAAATAATGACACGGCATACAAAAAGTGCATAATAAAAATACAATGTACAATATACTAGAATAACAATGCAGTCGTGACGAAGCAGCAATGTAGTCTACTTTGTAGACTTCCACCTTGAGAAGTATAACTAAACCGAGACTCAAGCTAACACAATTTGTAACAGGTCACAGTCTATTTTCTGTATACTTCTATAGGTTCAATGCCACAAATCGAAACATCTGGCATATGTATATATATATTGTAAGTTTATGTTGTATGTATATTGCATGCTATGCTTAGTTTTATGATATATATCTATGTGTTATATTTTATAATTCTATGAGCAAACCAAAAATGCCACTCTATACCCCATGTACCATTGTAACCATTGTTAAAACCATTAGCTATGCAAAACTTACGCTCAAAGTACATAAACTCCCGAAGTGGCAATCTTGTTACCCCTGACAGGTGCTGCTTGGAATAGCAGACAGAGTGGGACTTGTACTTGTTTATGCATGTTAGACATCAGGTGTTCCCACCCTCCGTCACCAGTCTATGAATAGTACAACAAAAGTTCAGGAAACAGCATTCGTGCATCTCTGGACATATAACATTATTATCTTGCCATGCTCCTACGGCAAAAATAATCATGGAAAAAATGCCTAGTTTTATATGAAATTTAGGAAATTATTAACCAATCAATCACCTTAAGCAACATCCATTGCAACAAGCGCAATTGTTCCAGCTTTCCAGACGTTCCTGAAAGCATTAAGAGAGTTCCTCTTTTAGCTTGTGCCATAGACTGGCCATATTGTCTATTCAGATAGCTTAAACTGTAAAACTGTGGCCACAGAGAACTATCTGCATTACAGAGAATAGCAGGGACAGAAAGTGAGAAGTTTGGCAAATAAGGTAGCTGTGGCAAGACAGGAACTTTGTTTCTGAATTTAAAAATAATTCAAGCCTTTGTCAAAATGCTGCTTTTCTTTGAATGGTCGAAAGACGCAAATACGTTCGCATTACAACACAACCTATTCTTCTACGATGATCTCTTTCTTCTGCAAAGAGTACGATGAAGTTCTTAAAACAGCCAGATTCAGTTAATGCACGTTTCATGCACGACATGAGTTTTCAGAAAAATGTTGAATAGAAAGGTGTGTAATGCACTTCATAATTTTTAATTAAGTATTTAAATTATATATCAGAACCTCATCGAAGCTATAAATTCATCGCAAAGAAGGAATCTATTCTATTGATCAATCATAATTGTAATCACCTGAGAATTTTAAACTTTGGTCAGTTTACCATTTTGTTAATTATTTCGTGATTAAACGGATGTTGTTCCACAACTAAAGCTCTAACATAAGAGCTCTCTTTTGATGACTATCATTATTAAACTCACTAATAGAAAAAGCTCATCTTTATAATGAAGTAATTCGTAGGAATAATGAAGTAGCAAATCATCTACAACTTCTCAGCCTTCAATGTATAGTCGACCCCTCACAGAGACTGATCCGCCGAGGTCGACCGAAGTTGGGCTAACCTCTGACCAAAGGAGATAGATCTGGAAAGCGAACTCCTGCACGATCTCGTTTGCTCAGCGTTAGACAATCCTCTTGATGTGCAATTAGCGAGACCCAATTAAGTGAAACCCATTAGCCTTCCGCAACCCTTCACTCTGGGTCACTTGAGACAGAAGGATTAAAAAACATCATGTAAAACTTTTAAATTAAGGCCTGCAAGCTCGTTTAGAGAGAAAGCGAGATCTTCATGAGTGCCATTTTAAAAATGGATGCTTTTTAAATTATTTCCTGTATAAGCCATGGCGCTTGCTATGAAGAAGACTAGATTGATTGTAAGATAAATGTGAGTTTATCAGACCTGGTGCCCCGAGTAATTATCTGAAAGTGTCTTTATTTAGGATTAGAAAAATATAAAGCAATATTTCCATTCTTTAGTTTTATGCTATCTCCTTATCAAAGAAAACGCATTATTAATCAGGCATTATTTTCAGAATTGAAAGCTTCAACAAAGTGTAGACTTTCAGAGTTTTTCATGTTTATTCATCTATTTTTTTAGTAGAATTCTTTGTCTAAGTGCGCGTTATAAACTGTACGTGCATTTTTATCATTAAACAAAATTCAGTTGGGCATATACACGCCCTATTCACTTCTGCTTCAAATTTCAATGATTTAGAAATTTGTTGCTAATTTATTTTAATGCATTCTTTTTCTTGGCCTTTCATTTAAGGAAAAAGAATTTAAACTTACGGCTATTTCCGTTTTACGGAAACTAAACTTACTTTTTGTTACTAAATCTTGAATCAAAATGCTGTATATTTTACAAATTATGAAAATATGTTTAAGGTCTCGTTTAGTTTATTAACAAGTTATTTTATGTTAAACTGTTTTCTTATCTTCCTCGTTTCGCATTTCCCTGCCAGAATGTAAATTTCTACTTTGCACGATATTCAAATAAGGTAGAGAGGAGATAGTATTTAAAGGAAGGTTTTAGACTGTAGAAGCAGAACGTGTTCTGCCTGCTGAAGGCCACGTTGTTAAATTGGTTCTCTTGAGAGAAGTACTCTGCGGCACTACGTTATTCTCGCCTGTAGGTTTGTCATGCCGATCTTAGGTCAGATCAAACTTGCGCGTTACGCTATTTGTGTAGCTGTTAGTTTAACTTACCTTTTACTTAGTTAAGTCAAATTCATTATCTTTGATTTAAACCCTAAATGCTGACTTCTGTAAGCACGAGTGGTGCCTTATGGTAACTCTTATTTGAGTCACATAAAAGGGTCGTTTACACTATTTTTCCTGCCTCTGTGGTACTTTACAAGCTATAATGATAATTCATTTCTAAGACGTTTCATACATTTTATGCTACTCAAGAACACGACGTTACAAGTTGTAGGATTCAAAAGTTCCCGGACTGGGTCTATAATGTAAAATTTTTTGCAGTAGTGCGACTATGAGAACGTTTTTGTGTTACTACGTTCTCACCCTTTTCTAAAAAAAGGTTTGTTCCAAATCACGTGGTCGAAAGCTCACGGCGGCAGCGTTTTTTGTAGGCAGGTGCATTTAGTAACCGGCAATAGAAAGAAATGGCGTCAGTTGAGCAGAGAATCAATATCAAATTTTGTGTTAGCTTGGAAGAGTGCTACGGAGACTTTCGAAATGTTGAAGAAAGTGTACGGAAGTGAAACGTTATCGAGAACGCAAGCTTTTGAGTGGCATCGTCGTTTCAGAGAAGGCAGGGAAAGTGCCGAAGACAACGAACGCTGTAGCCGTCTCTTGACTTCGTGCACCGATGAAAGCATCAAAAAGGTGTCTGCGGCGGTACGTGCGAACAGTAGCAAACAATTTGCCAAATAGCAGAATCAGCTGGGATATCAGAGGCCACATGTTAGCGGATACTGACTAAAGATCTTAACATGCATAGGGTGTGCCAACACATTGTTCCCCGCATGTTAAATGTAGACCAAAAGGGAATTGGAATGGAAATGTAGGGAGACTTAATCTCGGCTATTGACAAAGATCCTTCCCTAATTGGCAGAATTGTTACTGGAGACGAGAAATGGTGTTTACGGCTCTCAAAACAAGAGAGCATCGGGAACGTGGAAATCACCACAATCTTCATGGAAGCATAAATTCCGCCAAGATCGCTCTAAAGGAAAGGTTATGCTAAAGGTATTCTTCGATATCCAGGGCACTGTGCATCTGGAATTTATCCCTTAAAGACGCATTGTGAACAGAGAACTCTACATCGAAATCCTGCGTCGTTTGCGTGAGTCGATCCGTAAGAAGAGACCAAAAATATGGGTTGAACAGTCATGTGTGCTGTTGCATGACAACGCTCCTGCTCACCGATCCGTACTCGTCAATGACTTTCTTGCGAAAACGAAAACAACTGTTTTGCCTCATCCTCCTTACTCACCTGATCTCGCACCCTGCGATTTCTTCCTATTTCCTGAACTGGCAAGGCGCTTGCAGAGTCATCGATTTCAATCTTCAGATGAAGTTAAATGTGCATCGCAGGCTGAATTAAAGGACATGGCTGAAACTGGATTCCAGACATGCTTCGATGAAATTTACAGCCCGGGCAAAAATGTGTTGTTGAACAAGGGTCTTATTTCAAAAGAGGATGTGTTTCTGTAATTTAATTCATAATATTTTTTACGTTATAGACTCAGCCCAAGAACTTTTGAATCCTACCTTGTCTATGGTTCGTATTCATGGGAGAATCGTGCTACAACGATGCACTAGATGACTCAACCTATACCTAGGTTAGAAATCCTCCAGGTAAACACATTTCGCTGGGTTCTGGAAGTCCGAGAGAAGCTGTCTAACGAAACGCTCACAAAGGAGCTGCAATAAAACGCTGATTGATCGCGCGTAGGGGATCAGACCTGGACTGATCTAAAGCGACCACATGTAGATGGTCATCTCTTATCATTTACCTGTGCATGAGAAGGTGGCTACACTGGAACAAACGTTGTGATTTCTCTTCTAAAACATACTTGATTCATCTGTACAAACTCATCCCGTTTATCGTTTCTTCGGTGAATCGGGAAAGAAAAACTGGTACTTGGAACCAATGGGTGTGATTTCTGTTTTTTGATGATACATCATTCCCACATTCATAACTGATAAAAGACACTTTCCTAAACTCCTCCATACCGCAATCGCTTACCAGTACATTATTTCAATATTAAGAGACACGAAGAAAAATGTTAATTTAAATTTTTCAGTGAAGTGGTATTTTTGTTTCATTGTTTGTTGACGTTGATTGCTAGAAAACTAGTTCTTAACGTTTCTGTGATATTAAGCTAGAATTTGAAGAGTCAGAATTCAAGTCCACTTCCAGAAATGTTATTCTTTCTTGTATTTCATTGTAACAGTTCCTAACACTTTTAGACAAAACAAACCAGAAAAAAAAAAAAAAAAAAAAACACCAAGAAGGAGTTATCCGAATGGGACGAAAATCGGTAGAAGTGATGTACATGTACAGAAAAACAAATGGCTACAGTTTGAGAGAAATTGGATGAGTTATTGAAGTGATAGAGCTTCACAAAGTGAAAAAGTCAGTAACGCGTTTGTTCACCTCTGGCCCTTATGAAAGCAGTTATTTGGCTTGGCATCGATTGATAGAGGTTGCGGATGTCCTCCTGAAGGATATCGTGCCAAATTCTGTCCAACTGGCATGTTAGATCGTCAACATCCCGAGCTGGTTGGAGGGCCCTGCCCATAATGCTCCAAAAGTGCTCAATAGGAGAGAGATCCAGCGACCTTGCTGGCCAAGGTAATGTTCGGCAAGCAGTAGAAACATGTGCACTGTGAGGGCGGGCATTATCTTGCTGAAATGTAAACCCATGTAGCGTGACATGAAGGGCAACACAACGGGCCTTAAAATTTTGTCGACGTACCGCTGTGCTGTAAGGTTGCGACGGATGACAACCAAAGGGGTCCTACTATGAAATGAAATGGTGCCCCAGACCATCACTCCTGGTTGTCGGCCTGTCTGTCGGAAGACAGGTTGGTATCACACCGCTATCCGGGGCGTCTCCAGACTCGCCTTCGTTGGTCATCGGGCTCAGTTCAAAGCGGGACTCATCACTGAAGACTATATTACTCCAGTCAGTGACATTCCAGTGCGAATGAGCCCGACACCACTGCAAAGGGGCTTGGCGTTGTACAGAGGTCAATGGTACTCGGTGCAAGGGGCGGCTTGACCTCAACCCCCTCTCTGTGAGCCGTTTATGAATGGTCCTTGCTGTCACTGAAGCGCTAGTTACACGCACAATCGATGATAATGATGCATCTGGGGCTGTGACTGCCGCTCTGGCGTTTGCTCGGTCTTCACTTTCTGTCGTTTCTGTAGGCCTACCGCTTCCTTCTTGACGCTGTGTGCGGCCATGGTTCACCCGTTCCTGCCAACATCGTCTAATGGTGGCATCGCTCCTGCTCAAATGTCGAGCTGTTCGCTGATAAGACCAACCGGGGCTTCTTGGAGCTCAACTACACGACCTCTCTCAAATTCTGGCATTTGAGCATATCGTTCGCGCACCTGTATGCGAGGAATAGTTACTGTCTTTCAGAATACGCGGAATGAAATTCGTGAAGAATTTATGACCTGGAATTGTAATTTCTCCTCTTAAATATCCTGGCAGTTGCGCAGATCAGATGAGCTGTAGCGACAACCGTTCATTCATTGGCAGCCAAAATATAAAATTTTGCATTTTCCGTCGAAACCTGTATGCATCTCAATTTGTGTCCAATTTGCTTTTATATCTTCTCGGTGCGTCATGGTGTGTCGTTTTTTTTTTGTCTAAGAGTGTATATGTTTCTGCGAAAAAACGCTAGTAGATCCCTTGGATTATATATTTTTTAAGAGTATTTCTGGAAAATTTACTCAAGTAAGCTACCTTAACTTCATTTTCTTAGTAAAGCCGAATGAACATTTGAGCTTGTAATTGAAAGAATTTCAAAATTTCGAAAAGGAAAGTATCTCGTGTTACAGAAAAAAGATGGAAAGAGAAGGATTACGTACGTTTGATGTATGCTTAACACAATTAAGCTTTACTCATTTTTCAGCAAACATTTCAATGGTAAGAAAAATTGAATTACTCATATGTAGAATGGAGGAAGTTAATTGAAGAATCTACTTAGAAATAAATTCTGAAGGCTTTGGAAAAAAACTCAATTTGCTTATAATTGATATTATATGTATGACTTAAAGATAATAAATTTACATGTGTTGCAAAAATGAATTATCATTGACATACTTCGGTGAAATGGTTTGTTTTCAATTTGGAACGTGTTATAACTTAATTGAGAATTTTCATAACATATATTGAAGCCAAGAAAAATGCACGGAAGTCAGTAGTTCAGCGCATTCATTCCCTTGTAGCAATATATATAAGCTGAATTCAAAGTAATCAAAAAGTAATTTTTGATTTTTTAAAATTCAATCAAAAAGTAATTTTTGATGGAATTCAGCTTATATACTTAGGTACAAATTCCCATAACATTCTCATAGTTAATTTTATTTAATTGTTGCATGATGTAAAACCAAGAAACATTGATATGAAATAATGGATTGGCTTTTATTACTCTAACTAACCAGTTATAATGATTTAGACCATTGCTGTTACTTCTTCTTTCCGTTTTCACACCAGAATGCAAATTACTTCGCGAATGTTTAAACTGAAATTTTTAGATTGTAAGACAGAGCGTGTTCTGTCTCTCAAGGCCACAATACTAAGTTGCTGCTTGCTCAAATAATATTTGTAGTCTTTAGTCTTGCATTACAACTGCCGGTATTTGAATATCTGCACGGGTTAGGTCTGTGAGCCAACTTCGCGTTGAATCGAATTGCATAGTCTTTGCTACTAGCTTATTTTAAATTTGGATTTATTGTTATTTTAAGTTACATCGCCACAAGTAGTTGGCTGAATTTTAAACACGAGAAGTGCCTTTCATGTTCAAACTCTGATTTATTAAAAGGGTTTCTTTAAACCTTCTCAAATCCCTGTCGTTAACTTTTACACTTAGCAATAGTTCCCTGTCAATCTGTTTAAAGTTTGGTTACAGTTTATTACAGCTAAAACGACTAAACTCTATAGTTCTGGTTTCCACAAAAATACTCGTAGAGCTCTTCTCAATATCACAGAACACAATCAATAGGTACACTTCTACTATGAACGTCAAACACTACGCAATGCAAATCGCGTCTAAAAGGTGAAGTTCCTACGGAGATCTATCTATACTCCGAACCCAAGCAACTCAGAAATTTATCCTCTCTCCTATCTTATATAGTTTTCTCCGGCCGCCGAGAAATCCCTACTATCTTCTACTTCTCGAAATTACTGGAAGGCATATGAGGCTCGGATACGATTACAATACATATAAGATTCAAGTACAATACCCATTAAAGTTATAGAGAAATCGACTCAAAATGTTGCCACACGGTCGCAAGTTTGGCAATTTTTCATCACGTTTGGCGACAAAAATTAGTCGCCAAAACTATCGACTTGGCGATATCTCGCCAGCTTAGCGAGATAGCCACTTATTCAATGTTAAATAAACTTGCCCTCTATTTGCTTCTTTTACACGGGGTTTTTAATACAGGGTGATAATATTTGGTGGTAACAGTCTGAAAAGTTATACAGCGGTTTATTGTGCAACTCAAAATCCTATTTCAAAACTAACAGCCCTTTCTAGCTAATAATTAGAGCAGTGCTTCAGTATCAAACATCTCAGCTTCTTAAATTCTTACAATTCAGTTTGCGAATATCTACGCCTGCAACTATTCACATCGTCAATGTCTTTCTAAAACCCTCCATAGCACTATTTCAGAAACCTTCTAACCACTATAACAAGCTAGATGCCGCCATTAAAGAACTCGAGCCCCTATTCTTCAAAACAACATTCCAGTACAAGTTCAGCATTCTAAGTGCAGATGTCACCATTCTGGGATTTCAGTGCTTCATGTTTTCATTTAGAGTTCCACATCTGAGAACAACAGAGCAAAATCCACTATTAAATGCTCGGTATCTAATATCTGATTGACCACTTGACCACTTGACTATGATTAATTCTATAATTCTTTGAGTATGTTAAATATCAGTCAATTACACCTACCTCTCGAAGCACTTCAAGTACAAAATGGCCCAGGAAATGTAACAAAATAACTTATGTAAATTTGTAAATTTCTTACAAAGATTGAATAAAAATATATGATTAGGATGACTTAATCCTTTTGGTCCTTAGGTAGGTTAAGTCCTTACGTAGGTACGTAAAAACCTTAGGTAGGATATCATTTCGATGCAGAGTAGAATAGATCTGAAAATAATGTACAACACAGAACGTGAAGTTCCCTTAAATTTCAAATAGAATAAAAGCTCTTTCGTGAAACCTTTGACAGTTTATAAAGAACGATTTTTAACTTACTTCAAAGCCTCGAAAATTTTTATACAATAACTATCACGAATATGTCAAAAACGTTGCATAACAGCCTATCAGCAGTGCCGTCTTTACAGCACCAGGCAAACCAACGTACTGGGAAAGCAATTGTAAATGAAATACAGGAGGATTAGCATGGTGCCCCAGGCAAGTGCCCAGCAGGTCCATGCCTTAAGACAGCTTACACATGCATATCAGTACATAAATAATCTCTCCAAAATGTACCATTTTTGTAAGTAATTACGTGATCTTAATATGCATACCTCTGGTGACACGGCAATTTCAGACTTAGCTGATGATCACGATTGGCGTGTTTGTTTTGCTTTGTATAGGAAGCCATTCTCCTTACACATGTTCATCACTCACTACATACCTTGCCTGTAGGTTCTTTTGATTGATTTCAGAGATATTTGATACGAAATCGCTGCTGTATCATCCCAACTAACCAATGTTTATTGAATTAATATGAAATGAATTTTTTATTTACTTGTGAATTCCATACCTGAGTTATACTGCCACTTAGCAATAAAATCTGAAATTACATGGTAGGACATATTATGTTCAAACATAGAGGATTATTTACGTATTCCTATGCACATATTGGCTTATTTGTCATAATTATTTTTTTCTAAACTTTCGAAAAGCCTGAGAATTATGCATTACCCTGTAATTCTATGCATGAAGTCAATTAGACAACAGGAAGCACTATAGCTCACTAGTGACTTGTTAATTTCTCCTTTCCAGATATTCAGTACATGTTCTTTGATGCGAAACTTTAACGCTCTTGGTCGATTATCTCAAACAACGCTGACAAGATAGGTTATAAACTCTCCAATAATTAAAGTCAAGATCCGAATTTTAAAGAATTGAAACATGGATTTTATTGATAGGAGAAATAATGACTTATACACTGAAATTCTGGAGAATCCGAGCAATTTTGTAACTGATAGAAGGATAAGAGGGAAACACGACTAGTTTATTAATAATAGACTTCTAATAGCGGAATGTCTTCTTTAAGGGCAAGACGAAAATTTTTTAAGGCCTTTATCAATGACCACAGGAGAAAAACATGTCTTGAAAAACTATATGTAAATAGAGTTAACTATTATCTCAGTCGTTCTGGTCTTTTGAGTGAAGCTCAGACTAGATTTACTCCTGTACTTACTTAAAAGGTCTGTTGATGACGCTTTGGTTCGATTATTGCTCAGGAGAACCGTTGGAAATATGCCAGCTTTATTATTTTCTTGGATATTAGAACTGTATTCGATAATACATTGTGGCCAAATGTTCTTCATTTGCTTAGACGTGTCGAAGTCCCTAAGAATATATTTTATTTACTGAACAGTTTCCTGCAGTTTGGTGCTGCTGAAGCTACTTTGGTTAATATGACAAAAAAAATTTGATTTGGGGAAAAGATTTCATTTCTGGCGCTTTTATTTGAAATCTTATTTTGAATGATTTGCTTTGTAGTTTGAAAAAATTCTAAAACAGTCAGTCACCAGATCGCTTTTGCAGATGATTTACTTGTTATTGTACGATGTAAGAACATTAATGACGCCAGTGCTCATTCTTAGAATACTTTAAAACTATATTTTTGATCGGTTAAAGCACTACAAGCTTGAATTTAACCCTTCGAAGTCGAACGTGATGATGACACACAAAAAATCAGTGCCATCTAGTAAGCCTGATTTAACTCTTGGGAGTAAACCTATTGAAGAAATGCAATGGATTAAGTATTTAGATATTATTGTGGACAATAAGTTACAATGAAAGCATCATATTTATTATATATTTCTAGTAAGAGTAAAAATGTTCCAAGTTTACTGGAAACTTCAAAGAACACTTAGGAAATTTAAACTGAGGTTCTCAAACTGATTTATAAACAGGCCATTGTACCACTCATTTCCTATGCCTCAAGAGCTTGGGGAAATTCATTAAGGAAGAAAATAAACCATAAACTTCTTAGAAGGTTCAAAGAAGATTTCTACTCCGCGTTATCCGTGGTTACTGGCCTGTCAGCTATGGGGCAGCATTCGCAATTTCTTGTCTTCCGCCTAATTATTTAATAATCTTAAATGACCTGGATGTTAGAGATAGTCTTTCTAATGAAAACCTTTGTAACCCCATGAATAAATGCTTTCTTTTTCAAATTTACCTCATCCTTCGGACAGAAACCCTGTGAGAGTTGTTACTTATGATAATAATGTTTTCCAAGAATACAGAACTATGTTTCAAAGATGGTGAATATAGTAAAATTCTAATGGGCTTAGTTTGTTCGTTGAACAAAAATATATGCGAAAATTTATTTAAACATTAAATAAGGAAACTCTAAATCGAGTTTACAAAAAAAATCGTTTCACCGCATTGCATTGTCATTGATAAACAGTGCGTGTACAAAATTTGAATTCGATACTTTATCAGCAAATTGGTTAAAATCGATGACAAAATTACACTCACAGTGAAACACCATGAGTGAACTGCATAAAAGTTTATGAAAAGCGTACTAGTAAAATAATAAAAAAACTACAAAACGTAAAAATATTAAAATATTTTCTTAATTTAAAAATAAAAACTGAATAAATAGAAATATATGTATTTTTTTAAATTTAAAAATTACCTTTTATTAAAAACTTTTAGTCTGCCTTTTAAAAAACTAAACGCCATAGAGCTAAAATATTATTTTTTGAGTTTATTTAGTTGAAAAATGAAAATTTTCAGATTACCAAAGAATGTACTAAAAACGTGAGTTTCATGCTAAATCGAAAACTAGTATTTTATATTACTAAATAAGTATAATTTTTAAATGAAATCTTGTTCGGTACAACCTTTTTCATTCAATGTATTCATACATAACTGTAGCAATTAATAATTTAAGCCTAGACTGAACGGTTGCTAGAAAAATAACGCTATTACTTGATTTCTTATCAAACTAAATGGATAAAAAAGAAGAATAAAGAGAGGGGAAGGCAAAAAAAATGGTGACCCGGTGGTAAGAAAATCACATCTGGTTGGATGATGTCCGACGTTGAGGGCAATCAATGAAAGGTTCCGGAAAAGAAGGAATAAATAAACAAACGATGTAATAATAACAAAAATGACAAGAAAAAGCAAACTCGGAAGAGGAACCCGTAGTTGTCAAGCGCAAAAGCAATCCCTGATATCAGAGAGATAGCTGGGCTATTAGCTGGAAATCCATTAGCAGAATAAGCAAGCCAATTTCATTAGCAAACACCCCATCACCTCCCTCGCCACAACCCCACGGGTGTACCGTCCCGGTACACTTGCTTTTATCATTTCAGTTCGGAGGGGGGGAGTGAATTACCGACCCCTTTTCTTATTTAGCTACGTATCCAGGTTTTTGAAATTGAAGCAGTCACATGACTCTTAGTTCTCGCAGCCACCGTTGACGGCAATAGCGGCGCTAGCTGTTTGAAATTGGAAAGATAAAAGCAGAGTTGAGAAGATATATATATCTATTAATCAATCACTTAGGAGTTAGTTTTGCTGCTTTTGGTTTTTTTCATTTCTGCTCCAAGTTCTCCCTGCTTGATACTTTTAAGTGCCTGATTGAATTCCATCTGAAGAATAACAGTAAATGCATCTGCGTCATCTTTTAAAAAGCGAAGAGCTGTGATGTTTGGCATTGGGGGGCTTCGCCTTAAAAGCTATTTCCCTTCTGCTTAGCGTGAGACTTGCGAAGGGATTTAAATTAAAATGTTCATTGGAATTGATTTTTCCGATTCAAGGCGCTACGGTCAAAATTTGTCGAGCGCCAATAGCTTTTGTTTTCCGAAAACTGGGAACCCCGCCCAGTTAATTCTTATTGGTGGCTGCCGATGCAGTCTCAATGACGCAGGTTATATTTTCGCGCCCGAGAAAATTGATATTAAGTAGGAGTTTGTTTACAGAGCCTTGTGTCGGTTGTTAATTACAGGTTCGAGGAACCCTGTCAAAGATTGCTTTGAAAATTCTATTTTCTTGGACAAAAAACTTAATTTTCTTTCCACAGCATCTTTTACGTAAGATTCCTAACTTTAGAAAGAAAGATTTAATTGAACTTCAGTGGGAACGATACTGACCCCCTAGGATTAGATGAAATCTTAAAAGGGGCCAATGCTGATCAAGGGATCGATTGGTAGACGACAGCATCGATCAGCAATCGGTCGATATGATTCAAAATATTTATTCATAAATTTAACAATTAATTTTTATTGAGAAAAAGTTGCACCATGCAGTAAAGAAGAAATCATAAAAAATAAATATATGGAAAATAATCCGCTAAATGATTGCTTCCAAGACATTGAAAATTTGAATATGTCAGCATGGCTCATAGAATCGCTGAACTGCCATATGTCAGATCTTGATATTATGATACAAGAAGAATTGATTGTACTGAAGGACGTTGTTTAAACGTGTATCTTATTCAAATCACACGGGCTTGCTAATTTTTGGAATATAAAGTCATCCGAGAGAAAAAATGTTGCCAAATATATTTGAAACTACACCAAAAAACTGACTTAGAAGTATACTTTAGTGAAGTCAATAGTTCACGACGGAAAACAAGAAAAAGGTTGACGTACGATGCGATTTAAGAATTAAGTTCACAATTTTGTGTTAAGTATTAAAAATATTGCCTCAATACACCAAGCGCACTCATCACATTATTTAAAAATCGAGTTTTGAGGAATTAGAATCTGTGGTTTTTCTTCTGAAAATTTGTTTAAAATTTTATAATTAAAAATAACAATGTTAGAATAAGTCGAATAAACGACTCGTCAATATTTGTATTCATATTTTTAATTTAATTGTCGTCTTGTCTGTATTATGATGATGTTGTAAGCTAAATATTATAGAGGAATTTAAAAGGGGACAATGAAGAAAATTGTTGTTTTTATTCTCTCTTCCTTTAGGTTAATGCAAGAAAAAAAGTTGGGAATCTATGATTTAAATGAATGTTATTTTACTTAAGAATCAGGTACATCCCTTAGAACTAGTTTCCATTATATTCTTAAATATTTATCACATATTATGGACGTCTAGAAAATGTAGAAATTTTGATTAAATTAGAGAGATCAAAGAAATTTATCCATTCTGTTGGCTGAAACTATTCTCAGGGCGCTGAAAATCTTTTAAGGTTCATGCAAAACAAAATTAGATAAAAACTTTATAATGAATAGGAGCATTATGTTAATAAAGTAAATGAATGTACAACAGGTATGTTAAACAAGAGGAAAATTAGAAGTCAGTGTCACATGTTTAGACCTGAAATAAGTTTTGATTCTCGAAAGCGGCAAGATTTATGCTAGAACAAAATACTGAGTTCAGAAAACAAATTACTGTGAGTATCAAGATGCAGAATTTCGACATTAAAAAATAAAATTGCAAGAAACTAATACAATTTCCATACAGTCTTCTTTACAAAGACTGAGTAATAATTTGTCTTGAAATAGGAAATACAAGTGTAAAGGATTATTTGTACGTATTTAGCTTACAATCCTTTATAAATACCTTCAGCAAGTTATTTCTTAAAATGACACTAAAACTAATATCACTATTTTAAAAGAGAACAACTTATAATATATCTTTATGAAATGTTTTTGAGTTACAAAGTTAAAATGTAAAGAAATGCACTGCAGCTTGCAGACAAATAAATTTACAGGTAAACAGGTAAAAGCGCATGAGGTACCAGACACTTCACTACAGAATCGAACAGGTGTTGCCCCAATACACTAATCAGCATAAAAATAAATTTACAGTAAACCCTTGCCGAACGCGGACTTTCTGAGCGTGCTTTTGCGTATACGCTTTATATTAATAGCCTTCGCGTAATCTGTCCAACTCAAAAATTTCAGTATGGCACTCGGTACGTTGCAGAACGTCGGCCGCTTTGTAACAGGCATCTTTAATGATTGGTATAAAAATTCAGTCATTCAAGAAGTCAAATATTACTAAGAAAAAGAAAACCTGAGCTTTAGAATTCTCCTAATTTTCGATAATGTCCAAGACACGGTACTTAAGCTCTCATAACATTGCATCCGATGTAAAGATTTATTCCTTCCACCGAACACCACTTCCGTAATCCAACCAATGGTTCAAAGAATTATAAAAACATTCAAAGCCCATTATGTTTACATCTCTGCAAATACAGCCCTAGACGAAAGAAAGTACTACACAAAAATGGCATTTTGGAAGCAATTCAACATAAAACAGTGCAGAAAAATTATTGAACTCGCAAGGGAACAACTGGATGCATCAACGATGAATATTTACTGGCATCAACACAGACCAGAAATTGCCAACAGTTTTGAAAGATTTCTATCGATTCAAAATGAAACCAATGAATTAGTACAAACTGCAAAAGCGATAGACGGCAAAGGATTTTCAGATATGGTAGAAGGAGTAATCAAAGAATTAGTCGAGATTGTGAAATGAGAAGTGACGAATTGGAAAATCTTGCAATAAATACGAAAGCAGCTATGGTGTAGAAGGGTCTTTAATTTCCAAAAATTTACTAAATTGCTAAGAGCGCATAACTGTCCGATTTTGTAATGGAGGTCGACTGAAACGAAGGAAAAAAGAAGGCAGAGTTTATGACGAGTATTGAAAACTTTGCATTTATTACCGCGAAATGTTTAATGAGCTGCGTCAGACATTCAAAAATCACCAGCTGTTAAAAAAATGGTTATATCATGTACCGACTTATGAAACGGTAATAGAAATCCTTATAACTAACATTTGCCTTATTTTCTCCATCCAATTACAATAATATTTAGGTTTGTATAAATTATACATATTTTTTTAATCTGAGCCATATCTAACTCTTTTTACCACGGAAAGTTTTGTTTGCGGAAACTCGATTTAGTCGTACACGCAAGGTGCAATAATGTAACTCACGCGTTTGGTAAGAGTTAACTGAGAACCCAAACTAAGCTATTTATAAAATTTAAATACCAAGTTTCAGTTAAGAAAGGTGAAAGTTAGCTTGCTTTTGACTTAACAGAAGTATGTGTAATTTTCAATTTCAATAGAGTTTTACAAAATAGAAAGAGTAGCAGGAGATGATCTATCAGTTGACGGTAAATATATTATTTTATTGTTGATAAGAGACTGATTATCAAATTTAGAAAAAAAAATAAAAATAAACTCTCTTTTAACACGGGAGGATGAATATTCTTTTCTCCCCTAAAAATGGAATATTTTACACGTTTCCAACTTCTTTCCACTCTTTTTTCGCCAATAAGGAGTAAGCTTGCTCAGCGAAGTGAATCAGCTCACGAACGAATAACAATCTGTATTTCTGGCACGCTTCCAAAAAGAGCTCTCCATGAACTGTAAAAGAGCTACAAATCCGTTTTCGGAGTAGATTCACTCAATAAAGTCAATCGGTTTTTTGAATCAATTCCAAAACAAATAGGCCAAGTCTACATTTTATATGTCAAATAATCCGCTTTTCACGGGATTGGTAGTATATGAAAGATCGACACGGATATACGATTGACATTCGATAAAGCCTATGACGGACTTAATGCATTTAATCTGGTGTTTTCCCCCTTAGCTTTTTAGGGCAAGGTTCTGAAAATTTGTTACGTATTCCTATAATTTTCCACTTCCTCAAGACGTTAAGAAAGGGAACTTCTGTAAATTTTAAAATGTATTCGACAGTGTAGAGGTTGCTTCCGTCCTACTAATTGATTTGCTTTGGGAATTTGGGTGCATGTGCTTTGACTGAAGAAACAACATTAGTGAAAAACTTAAAAAAAAAAAAAATAAAAAAAAAAACGGGGAATTTAATACATATAATATTACTGCGGTCAGGAAGATAACGGTGGCGATAGCGATAACAGCGATGACTACCTTTTAGATTCTAGCAGACGACACAGACATCGTTTCCAGCAGCATTAAATAATCTGAGAGCTAGGATTTCGCAGAGGACAAGAACAACAGCCGCGAGATTTAAGATATAGAGAAGCAGAAATGCAGATATTTTACTACACAGTGTAATATTAATTTACAATATATTCTTACTGGAATGAAGGTTTGTCTAAAATAAATAATATGGCGATAGTTGTTAGTAGTTTATTCATAAATTATTTTCACTTGCTTTGTTCTTAATGTTTTTGTTCTTAATGTTCTTGATGCAACCGCATCCTTCAGAAGTCAAATTAGAAAACAAAATCGGATGCGGCCACCACATAACTTCCCTGTACAGCCTATTAAATTATATGTATTTTAATATTATTTTATTTTTGCTGCGTTTCATTTAAAGTTATTTCCTCGAATTTTATAAGAGATGTACTTCTCATTCAATTAATTCAGTTCTCACTTCGCGGCACGGAAAAAATACATAAAACCTCAAAATTTCTTCATTAAAATTTGAAAAATATAGAAAACATAGAACACCAAATACAGATAAACATATAAAAAAAATTCTTACAATTAAAATTAGAGTTCTTACACAAAAGTAAGCAATTCGGTCAGCAGACAACAACGCAGATTTTTCGGTGCACAAAATTGAAAGTTTACTTTTGGTTCCACACAGCAAAAAAACATTGAAGGTGCAGAAACTGACGTAATTCGCTATTCTTCTAAGTTTCAAATGTAAACAAATATGGCTGTTATGGTAAAAAAAATTAGGCCTATCTGCACTTAAACAACTATTAAATTGTTGATAATTCTAAAACTATTACATGCAGATTAATTAAGGGCATAAAAATCTTAACCAGAATATAAGAACAACGTAATTCAATCATTTTAAAGTAAAAATGGAGAATTTATCAACATATAAGAATAAAAAACTGAGCTCACAGAGCCGAGTAATTGAGTGGGTGTATATACCGGGTGGCCATAATTAAACTGACAGTGCTTATAGTGTTCTGTAGCGCGATCTATTTGCGAGAATGACGCCACATTTTGTAGGAAGATTAAACAAGCTGGGGGACGAAGGATTCCGCGAAAAAACAAATTAGTTCCAAAAGTCACAGCTAGAGGAATATTTGGCGCTGTATAATAGAAAATAGAGTGTAAACAATACGGAAATTACCTTTTATTTTGCATTCAAATGAGGTTCAATGTGGCTGCCGTTGTTGTGGACCACATATTGCATTCTGTGCACAGTATGCTCAACAGCAGAAAGTAACGTCTGCAGGAATCTCCCGTACAGTCCGTGATATGTTATAATTCAACGTAGCCAGGTCCTGGACCACTCCTTGATAGACCTTGGACTTAAGGTAACCCCATAGCCAGAAGTCCCATGGGGTAAGATCAGGCGACCGAGGTGACCATGCAGTTGGAAAGTAGCGCCTAATGACTCTTTCTGTTGTGAATGTCACCAATGGATGTAACGTGAAATTTCAGTAAAGAACTTCTTCTTCTGCTCAGCGTACGTGATATTGCAGATCACGAGACTTTATCGGTGTTAGAGTGCCGTTATGACAAAGCTGTTCAACATGTGACGATATTTCTCTTCGGTAACAGAACAGGTTTCCGGTCCTGTCGGGGTAACGTTCTTATAGAAGAATGGACCTACGATAAATTCCGCTGTGAACCCACACCAAACAGTTACCTTTGGGGAATGTAAGGGAATTGCTGTGACTGCATGTGGTGATTTGTCGTCCCAAATTCGGCAGTTCTGGATATTCACAGTTCTATTCAGGTGAAAGTGGGCCTCGTCTCCCCATAAGATTTTCCACGGCCAAGCAGCATTCACCTCCATTCTGGCAAGAAAGGTGAGAGCAAAAGTCAATCGCTTATCATGGTCGGGGTACAGTAACTCCTGTACACGGCTGATCTTGTACGGATAGAAGTTGATAATCTTTCGTAAGATTTTCCATACCGTACTGTAAGGCATATCCATATTCCGAGCTACTCCACGAGCGCTAGAGGTGGCAACAATATTGTCTGGTCCTCTGTCGACAATCACCGTGGCAACTGCTTCGATTGTATTCTGTGTTACAGGTTTTCGTCCTCTGCCTGACTGAACCTTCAGAGAACCTGTTTTCTCAAACGTCGCAACCACTGCTTTTAGCCCATTAACTGACACAGGACCGTTACCTTTACGCATTTTTTTGTGCGTTTTAAAAGCACGAAGAGCGGCTGACGCGTTGCACTGGTTGAGGTAAAAGAATTTGACCAGTAACGCACGCTCGACTAAAGAAGGAGACATTGCACATAAACTTTGAATCCGATTGATTCGAAACGTAACACATTGCCTTTTAAAACCCAAGCAGCTGGCACTGTGCCAATGGATGTAACGTGAAATTTGAATAAAGAACTTCTTCTGCTCAGCGTACGTGATATTGCAGATCACGAGACTTTATCGGTGTTTATGTAGATTTTACGCTTTTTTAAAAGGGCTGCCATATTGCACTTGAACTAAATCAAAAAACGTGCATAATAAAATGTAATTTTATTCCGTATTAAATTGCATTTGTTAACACTCTATTTTCTATTACACAGCACCAAATATTCCCCTAGTGGTGACTTTTGGAACTAATTTGTTTTTTTGTGGAATCCTTCGTCCCCCGTCTTGTTTAATTTTCCTACCAAATGTGGCGTCATTCTCGCAAATAGATCGCGCTACAGAACACTGTGAACACTGTCAGTTTAATTACGGCTACCCGGTATGTTTATATACGTTTGGTGCGGCCGATTGTAACCAAAAAGGGAGGTACACAACTACATGTTACAGCAATTCTATATACGAAATTTCAATTTTCTGCGTCTACTCATTTTTGAGTTATACGATATACATACCTACGAAATGTACGTACAGACGACACGAAAACAAATCTCTTCTGAATCCATTTTAAATTTATTTTGTAATCCGTTTTGGGAAAAAAGTCCTTTATTTTATATAACATTAGTCTTACATATTATTTGAATTGAAGATTGTCTGCTTTTCTTTTGAGATTAAAAATAAACTTGCACATAAATTTGCATCGTACCTAAATTCCATCAGTATTCGTAACATGAGTGCAATTTTAAAGGTTTCGCCATTGATTTTGTCAATGTCAGATTAACTGTGCCAGTGTTCAACTTTTATTTGACTCTAAGATAAATGAACGAGTGATTAACATAATTTATTTGCTGATTATACTTGGAAACATAATATAGCGCGATACGCATTAATCAAGCAAAACTGATTTAGACTCTAAAACATGTCTATATCATATATGTCATATTTGCAAGCTTTATCTGAAAACAAAACTCCATTCCAGACCTTAAATCTGCTCTTTATGAAACTCTACTCTTTTTATGAAACTACTGCTCTTTATGAAACTACTATTGCTCTTTATGAAACTTTATGAAAGCATGCTCTTTATGAAAACTCAGTTCACGCCTCTTTGTAAATGAGATGGATGAGTCTCCGATTTTTGCAGATGTGTTCTATGTTCGAATGTGTGCTGGTAAGCTCAAGGCTGAGATCGGTTTTTACTAGTAATGAAGCCTAGAAATTAAACATAAATGCTGCTTAGAATTCCATATTAAGTCTGGTGTCGTTCCAGAGTTCAATGTACTGTTCTCTTTCATTCAATGACAGTTTATTATCTTCATTAACGCAGTGGAAAGAATTACGAAACCATGAACATTCGTCATAGTTACCACTAATTGCAAAATTCAGAATTTCGAGAATCGAATATATGTCATTGCATAATTCTTTCTCAGTAACGTTACACGTTTCCACTAAAAATTATTTTAAGTTTGGAAACGGTGAAATGTTTTCTGTTTTACAGAACTAATCCACATACTAAGTTTACTCTCAATCCAGTTTAATTTCTCATAGGCACTCAGAACAGTCAAAGAATTACCTTGCAGACAGAAATTTTGTTCATTTAGTTTATAAAATATTTTCTCCCTCCTTCCAGCATGCCTTCGTGGTGTAATAGTAGCACACTCGACGCGTGTTGGAGAGGCCGGGATTCGAGTACCTGCGAGGGCACTACCTATTTTTTCCATCTCCTGCTTCAAGATAACATAATGACTCTGCTTTGGTGCCTGAACAAAAGAAGGTGATGAACAATAATTCATTACCAGCAAGATTTGGCTATTGGGTCCCCTAATTTCTAATCGCCCTTTAAAAGGGGGAGTATATAAGGTATTTTCTCCCTCCTTCTAGCATGTCTTCGTGGTGTAACGGTAGCACACTCGGCCTGCATTCCAGAGGTCCAAGTTTGAGTCCCGGCGTGGGTACTACGCATTTTTCCCATCTCCTGCTTCAAAATAACAGTTCAGTTATAATATCAATAATATCAATTATGTATTATAATATCAATTATAAATCAATTATAATATCAATTATAATATCAATTATAATATTATCAATGTATGGCTATCAAAGAAATGATTAAAAGACAAAATATCATGCAAACGCTTAACAGAATGTAAGGAAAGGATAATCTCCTCAGAAAGGAAAGAAATTTTAAACACTAAAATTAAGGATTATATTACATACACATTAACCTGTTAAAGAACTGGTATGCTAGTGTAATTTTTAGCAAGTCCCTATGTGAAAGCTTAAACCACAAAACTACGACAACGCATACACTGTATGAACACCGTGCTTATTGCAATCTTAACAATGAGTAGCTACACTTAGCGGTTCATAACTGTGTTATATTGCGAGATGAAGAATTATGTGTTCTATAGCACCTTGTCAGACATCTCAGATGATTAATAAACGTGAAAATCTGATTTGAATGATCATGGCAAGATTTCAGATTAAAATGAGTTCTTCTCTAACCACACTTTGGCGTCGTCTTACTGAAATAGCTGGGGAATATCATGTTGGAAGAGGCCAGATCCATCAAAATAAACTGATGCCATTAACAAATGCAACTCATAAGAGAGGATGGGGTTAGAATGTTCATCGGTCTGAGATGTTTTGTAGACGTTATTAAAAGTCTAAATTAAATTCAGCCAAACAATCTCCGTACTTTAAAAAGTCGCTATGTCCTATACAGTCTTCGCTTTAACGTAAAGGCAATTGTTGGAAATAATGGAAAGGAGGTTGCTGAAACTGGCTTACTTGTTTTTTGTTTTCAGGTATCCGGAGTTGGAATTTCGGATTCCAGGGTAGCTGCGTAGAGTACATAGCTTTATAGAGTACATTTTTCAAGGACATTTGGGTGTGGCGCCTCTTCCTGAAGCCCATATCGTGGAGGAAAAGTTGCACTACCTTCATTATGATATTTGATGCGGTGCCATTACTGAATTACAATCTTACTTGAAGCAGCATTAAGTGATTATTGAGCTAAATGATTTTTGTTAACTGCATGTTCATCCACAGTTTTTTTATGGCCACACAGCCGTCTTAAATTAAAACTTTTGCCGGAATTCTTGTGTTTATATCAAAATCCACCTCAAATAAACTTTTATGGAATTGTCATGCATAAAAATCCAAACTTTTCCTATGCGTCCAAAATGCTATAACCCACGCATGAATTCCAACAATTAACCTGCTTTGAAAATTGCTTAAATCGTGATAACTTGGCATTCTCAAGACGAAAACAGCTCTAGAAATTTTCACTTTACTCACTTAACTCACCCGTTGGTAGACGAAATTAATGACATGCATAAATGGCAATATTATGCCCACTTCTCATCTGCATCGATTTTCTTTTCTCGTTCGTTTTCGTTTATCTGGATTAGTTTTCTGACACTCAGACTGCTAAAATTTGCAAGCCAGATTTAATGCTACACTTCCTCAGACCTTTTTCTTAACTCTGCCATGGGAATTGATCTGAAAATTTCTCCTTTAATAATCTGATCCTCCATGATACTTAAAGTATTCGAAATTTTGTTAAAGAATGGTTTTCATTAATTAATAAAAATTGCAAATAAATTCTCTTACTTGTTTGATTGTCATAAATAGTGAGTTTTGATTAGAATAAGCACTTGAATGAATGTTAATTAGATAAGAAAGAATGTGAAATTAATCATATTGAAAGAAGCAGAAATATTGATTTTATCTTAATGTCATACGAAGCCAACATGAAAATATCTGTATGAAGGAAAGAAGAGAGAAAATATTGTTGCGTTATATGAGTAGGTGGATTCGAGAGTAATTGTTTACAACACCTGATGAAGAATCAAAACACAATTTATTCGTCAGTATGATACCGGACAGTTACAAAGACACGTTTACAGTTGTCGAAAGACTACGACAAACGCATTGAAACAATCAGCAAAACAGCCTTCAGGCTATAATGGTGAAGTCAGCTTGACGGCAAAGCACTAAAGTACAATTTCCGACTCAGACGATCGCTCTCAAGCTTATCTCTGAACTCACGATACTACGACTAGACTCAAGATACCACTACTACTCCGCGTACAGGCAGGGTATATATAGCTTTTAACCTACTTTCGAGAACATTCCAGAGGAAAAACGCTAAGAATGCGTTCTAGAATGTTCTTGCTCAATTTATGGCATATCACCAATTTTGTCGCCAAATGGGCAATTGTTCGCCAAATCTGGCATTTCTATTTTCCCTGCTACTTTCTGGCAACCCTAAACCCGCTTTGCGGGGAAGCTATCTTACCATAGCTGGGCATTTCGCAACAATATTTTGTACATAGTGTACACGTTTTCGATAAAATTCATTAATATTGTGAAAGACATTAAAATTAATTTTATTGTATTAATCATTTTTCTAAAACAGACTGCATGCACAGCTTTGTAAATTGTTAAAGTTCAGCTTTTTTCCGTTAATTTTAAAAATAAAGGCGTTCGTTTGAGACCAAAGCGGAACAAATGCTGATTTCTATTTTTCAAGTGGACGGTGATCGGGTGACAAATTCGGCGAAACAGTTGCGTCCTTAAGTTTTCTCTTGCGAAACACAAAAACAATTATAAATTGAATCTTTCTTTCAGTAAATGAAGTTTATAAAGAATTTAAACAAATATCTTTTGAAGCAGAGTTCAAAGTTGCTCGAGACAATTGTTTAGCTCTCTGGTTTTGATTTTCCTCTTCTTTATCCTTAAAAGCCCCTCTTTTAGTTTAAAAAGAATCTTTTAGTGCACAAACTAAAGAAAAAATCGATAAGACTGAAACTTATAATATATTTTATCAAATGACTACTTTAGAAAATTTAAAAGAATTTTCGCTTCAAATCTAAAAGCATACTTTATTTAATTTCTTTCTCCAGTATGTACATATAAAGAAAAACGCTTTTTTTCCCCTTTAATATTTCCGAGCGACTTTCTTTAAAACTTGTATTTCAGGCAAGCATTTATCCTAAGTAAACAGTTCATGATATAAAAATCTTTACACTATTAAAGTTATAAAATTTGCAATAGCAATCACCTAAAATGCATTTTTTCTCGACTCAAAAGCATGAAAAGCAGCTTCTACCAACAAAAGTACCGAAAACGTAAGGTAAGTGGAATAAAATTCATCCGAAAACACAAACACTGATTCTTCCTCCTTCCAAGAGGAAAAAAAAAAAAAAAAAAAAAGCCCAAACCAAGCAAACCTCAAGAGACGAAAGTGCCCGACGTTGTATATCAAACCTATAGCCATTTACCCTAATGGATTTTCTCCACTATATATCTATATCGGTACATATAAAGAATATATTTATACACACGTGTTGTCGCTGCGTCATTTTCGCAGGAGCGCATCGTGCAGCAGCGACAAGGCACTTAGTGCATTAGGTGCATCGATATTAAGGGCTTATATTGTGAGTAAAAGAAAACCGAATCCACCATCTTCTCCGAGTGGTAGGTACTGCTCGCTTAGCCCCTAAGAGCTTGTCGCTCAATTTTAGGAAGGTATGGCTAATTTGGACAGATATTAGTGTTGTTTCATAGTGGGTTGTCTCTCAGCAGGCAAACAACGTTTTCAAATGGAGCATTAATTGACTTGGAAAGGGTTTTTGATAGTTTCGCGAGACCTTGAAAACGCCTAAGGGACGACTGCTTTAGCTGTGGCATTATTGACTGACAGAAATAGGTTGTAACTTGATGAGTAACACTTTTCGTTGCTATGTTCATTTACCAGAAGCACTCTCGAAAAATTCAGCAATTACAATGCCGTCGATTGTGCCGGGGAAGTAGAATATGGATAATCCTAATTATGAATTTTCATGCATATTGTATATGTTTATTTCTTTAAAAAAATAGGTAATTTTACTTTGTTTCAGACAAGGCTGCAATATTTGTCGAATGCCGTTGTGTATTTTCCGAAGTGCTATTTTATCAATGTATTTGAATTCCTGATCACTGAATGGCACACCTTCTGCTCAGTTCTGGTTAAACTTTATCAGCTTAGATGAATCTAAGTTTTCACTTGTTAAGAATTTCATGCTGTTTCGGTTAGAAAAGCCAGTCGCCCTGTTGCAATCTCTTGTGATGGTATCGAACTTCTTATCACTTCTTTGTACGAAACAGGGGAAGTATTGCAATCGCGCAAAAATTTTGGTTATCAGATTTCAACGGATATCCATTTTGCCGTTCCTTAATCCATTTGGACTATTGTTTTGCGTTGCTATCTGTACGTACGAACAGAATAGAGGACCATTCCAAAACGGACTGTAAAATGGATTATTTCTTGACGTTTGTCTTACGTACGTACGTATGTATCTCGCATAACTCAAAAATGATTGGCCGTAGAATATTTATATTTTGCATATGGGACTGCTGTAACATGTAGTTGTGCCCCTCCCTTTTTTACTGCAATCGGCAGTACCAAAACCAGTCTTTACACCCCCTTATCCTTGCAACCGTCGTAGACATATATTTACAGTTATAGAAATGTTTCAAAGGACGAACACTTCGACACTGTCAAATTAAAAAACAAAATCTGATGTGTACACCACATGACTTCCTTGCAAGGAATATTAAATTATACACTTTTTTCCTGCCTTTCACTTGAACTTATTTCCTCGAATTTCATTAGAGATATATTTTTAATTTAATTAATTCAGTTCTCACTTCGCGACATAGCAAAAATATAAAACTCAAAATATCTATATTAAAAATTGAAAGATACAGAAAAACAAAAACCACCAAATACAGTTAAAACAATTAAATTTGTTTTTACAATTATAATTATAGTTTCTACGCAAACACAAGCAATTCGGCCAGCGGTCAGGAAGATAGATTTTTTAGTGTCTAAAACTGAAAGTTTACTTTTGGTCTCAAGCGATAACACTGAAAGCGCAGAAACTGACTTAATTTGTTGTGGAAGCTATGCTAGTCAATATATGGGATAATTTAACAACTTGAATGATAATTCCAAAATGGATTAAACATAAGTAAATTAGCGGTAATAAAAGAAGACGTTACATTGTTGCTGCGAAGCTTAGTTTCTCTAGATTGGCAACAAATCCAATATTCTGCGAAGTTTCAAATGTAAACAAATATGGCTGCTATGGTAAAAAAAATGAGGCTTAGCTGCACTTAAACAACTTTTGAATTGTTGATAATTCTATAACTATAACATACAGGTTAACTAAACGCATAAAAACCTTAACCGGAAGATAACAACAACGTAATTCAATCATTTTTAAAGCAAAATATGCACAATTTGCAAACATATGAGAATAAAGAAACTGAGCACACTAAGCAGAGTAACAGCTTGTATATATATATATATGTATATATATATATATATATATATACA
>KK119871.1:5887-28650 GCA_000611955.2 Stegodyphus mimosarum
ATAATTCGTTCCTGCTCTTTAAGTCTTGCGCACCTTTCCACTCCGATGCTGAAGTGTTTTGTTTGTTGTTGCTAAAACGGGTTATTTTATTTTCGTACTTTTTTTTTCGTATTTTTTTCGTACTTCGTGGGTATTTGTTTACTGTTCGATTACCAATCTTCACCTGCCTCTTTATTTTAGAACATGCGGTAAATCCCGGAACGTTTATGTGCATAAACGAAAAAAAAAAGTTAGTCCGTACAAAGAGAGGTGGGTGAATTTACGCACATCCCCCCCTCTTTTTTTTTTTTTTTTTTTTTGGAAGTAGATTTTTTGGGGGTAAAACAAAAAAAGATTAATTTTCAATATCATTCCAAAGCTTCAATAGCTTATCCGGTTTAGTCAAGTCCTGCAATTCTTCGCAACGTGGGTTCTGTCCTCGAACAAACTCACTTTTCACAGACTGACTACCATGCGCCATGTTTGGTCTCACCAAAAATGGATTCTCTCATTTTACTTCTGCTCCTCAAGCGACTACGTATTATACACTGGCAAAGGCCTTCGGGTGGTAGACTTCTTATCAAGTTTAGATCGAAATCCGAATGAGTTGACGCAAATTGTGGTCATGAGTTCAATCTGATAGCAAAACTCTAGATAGAGCACTGTGATATTTCATCTAGGAACCGTAGTATGAAACGTAAGAGGGAAGTTCTGGAGCAGTAGACGAAACAAATGTAAAAGAAATTATCTTAGCTAGGATTTGTGAAGAGCTAGCAAAGGAGAAGATATTACAGTCGATCATAATACGACAGGGAAACTTAGGAGGATGAAACGGAAAGGGAAATTGCTCGAGACTTCTTTAAAAAAAATCTTATGTACGCACCACATGACTTCCTCGTACGGAATATTTAATTATACTCATTTTTCCTTGCATTTCATCTGAGCTTATTGGATTAAATTAAATCTACTTCGTCGATAGCGCATAAACCACAATAGAATAAATGCACTCTTGAAAATTCGCTGTATTTGTTTACCATAGCGACATTCTGGTGCTAGAGGTTCACTTAACAGCGTTACATTTCATGCTTTTTAACTCAGAATGCAGAAAATTATGTATATCATCTGGAGAATTGTATAATAGTTGCCACATGTTCTATTCAAATAATATAATGAATCTAAAACGATATGTAAAAGAAGTTACACACACAAAAAAAAAAAAAAAAAAAAAAAAAAAAAAAAAAAAAAAAAAAAAAAAAAAAAAAAAAAAAAAAGGGTTTTAAGGGTTTTTCACAGAACATTCAGTATTTCTCATTCGATTAATTCAGTTCTCACTTAGCCCCAAGGCAAAATACCTATATTAAAAATTACGAACTAAATCTTAAACACTTATTTCCTCGAATAAATTCCAGAATGGATTACGCATGATTTAATTCGCAATAATAAAAGAAGGAATTATCTTTGCTGTTGCGAAGCTCAGTTTCTCTAGATATGCAACAAATCCACTATTCTCCTAAATTTGAAATGTAAACAGATATGGCTGTCATGGGAAAATTCATTAGGCTTAGCCGCACTGAAACAACTTTTAAATTGTTGATAACTCTATAAGTCTTGCATGCAGATTTACTAAAGTCACATGTTAATACTTACTAAAGGCATAAGAACCTTAACCTTAAAATAAGAACAATATAATTCAATCATTTTTAAAGCAAGAAATGCGCAATTTACCATCGTATAAGAATAAAAATACTGAGCTCATGGAGCCGAGTAACAGCATATTTACATGTTATAGCAGTCCTATATACAAAATTCCAACGTTCTGAGGCTACTCGTTTTTGAGTTGTGCGAGATATATACATACGTACGTACGCACAGGCATCACGAAAAAATCTCTTCAGAATCCATTTTAAATAAATTTTATAATTTTTTCGGGGAAAAAGGGTCTTTTATTTTGTCCTTACGTACGGATGTCACGCAAAAACATCGTTAAATTGCATTCGACAGCAGTCAAAATGGATATTTTCGCTGAAATATGATTCCTGAAATTTTTCGCGATTACAATAAAAGTAACTCCTCCTTCCTCTTTTGAGAGAAAAGTTAACTGATAACACTCGTAAGTTATATTCTCTCATGGAAATGGAACTAAATGAAATCTGAAAAAGGCATTGAAATTTAATGGAGCTGTACTAGCAGCTTCGAAATGACCTTGAAAAAAGAGAGAAGACTGTTGCATAAGACATGTATTTTTGTTCAGGGGGTGGGCAGAATGCTGCTATCCTTTTAATGATATTCCTATCGATTGAAACTTAAGGACTTAATTTTCATTGTTAAACCTCATAAAATGCCTTAACAGACCCTTTTGGGCGATCTTTAAAATCTGAAACCTTTCAGGTATTATTATTATTATTATTTATTTATTTCAAAAAAGGTTACGCAATTGGCAATTAAAATGATTTCATTTTCCATGAAACGAAATGGGAAAATGATTTTTTTTTTCAATAAAGTTTGGAGGAGGAAAACTATTGTAATCTGGTCTTTATATTAACATACCATATTAATATTTTAAAAAGTTTTAAGCTAAACGGCCCTATCACTGGCGGCCGATTTCTCTGCATTAATCCCGGACATTGAAATCCGACATTTTTTCCCTTAATTATCAAATTAGAAAAACAAATTCTTAAATTTGAAAATTTAATATATAAACTCGTAACTCATTCTCTCAACTGTATTGAATAACCACTAAGTTATGAGTCAATTAACTAACACCTCAATTTGGCACAAACATTTTATGGGATATTCAGTTTACTATGACTTCAGATATTCGGAGAATAACTAAAATCTCAATTTGCTACAAATATTCTGTTCGGAATATCCGGAATTACAATACCTGGTAATTAACGAATAGGTCTGGACAGTTGACTATCAGATACAACCAGTGTATTCAGAATATCCAGAATCTGGATATTTTAAAATTAAATAACAGCTCGGTTTAACAATACTACTCTGCTCGGAATATTCGGAGTTTGAAATATGGCATAGTTTACTAGCAGCTGAATTGGCTGCAGCCACTGTGTTCATGATATCCGAAGCTCAGATACTGAGCAATTAATTTATAATTCAGATTGACATGAGCACTCTGTTCAGGATATCCGGATTGATATCGGATATTGGCCAGTTAACTAACATTTCAATTTGATAGAATCTCTCTGTTCAAGATATCCAGAATCCGGATACTAGGAAACTAAATAATAACTCAATTTCACACAATTACTCATTTTGGAATATCTGGAATCCGTCTATGCGTAAATTAAATAATAGCACAATTTGACATGAATCGGGATAATCGGAGATCCGGGATAATCGGATTTTTAAGCCGGAATAATCGGAGTCCAGATATTAGACAGTTATCTAACAGGTTAGTTCGAGACAGCCACATTGTTCAGATAATCTGGTGTTCGGATACCGAGGGTTATTCAATAATACTTCAGTTTTCTATAATCACTCTTTGCCAGACATCAGCAGTCCGGATATTGGTCTCAAACTGCAGTGATCCACTGCACCAAGATCCGGAATGTCCGTCACCTAAACCACAACTGAAGAAAATCAAGCTCTTGAAAATTCACTTAAACAAACTCAATCTCAACTGCGTTGTATTTATAATTTGCAAGATAATGGACTAGTAGCCCGAAATTGATAAAACGTAGTTTGGATGCAGCCCCTTCCAAACGTAAAAAGGGGGGAAAAGAACATCTAAGAATCCCCGCTCACGCGAACTGCGTCTCTCGTGCCCGCAAATCAATATCTCAGTCGCCCGTGGCTGGAGAACCGGGTCAACTCGGTGTCACGCGATTGGTCGGAAGCATCGGATTGGCGTCCTCCCATTGGCTCCCTCTCACCTGTCGGTCGAGGGCAAGATCGCCCATAGGTAGGGCACGATGGACAAACATCGTTTGGGTTGGGTCACCCCTCGGACCTGCCCCTGCGAGGGGAAAGCAAACTGCCTTCCCCTTCTTGCTTCAAGGTTATTTCTACGCGGAAAGATTTTTAGAATCCGGTAAGTTAGAAGTGATTGCTTTCTTCTACTGTTTCAATAATTAAATAGGTTGGGTTCTTTCTTTTATTATTATTATTTAATAGCTCGTTAAAGTCGTGGAAAATGAGCCTTAAAAACCTTGAAAATATTCGTGGTCGTTTTTCGCCCAAAGGGGCGTTAGACCCAAAGGGCTATTAGTCTCAAAACGGTATTTTGCGTCGTTTCGCTTTCTGCGTTGATTCACTTTTCAAACTGTTGCCACCGCATATTATCGCCTGTGTTATATTTAATAACTAAATAATGAAGAATCTGCATGAATGTATAAAGTTTCTCGCATTGTGAAAAAACAAAGGTACCTAGAGCCATCCAGTTTTGAATAACGCAGTCATTCGACTGAACATGGGCACTTGGAAGGCCGCATTTTGAATTTCGAATTTGTTTTATTATCTATTTCAAATTTTGTCAAACTTTAAGGAATTTTTGATTAACAAACTCAACGATTTCAAAGCGAGCATTGGCGACACTGTACGAAAAATAAAACATTTATCTCCACCGCGCGACATTGTGTATCGGAAATTCTAAAGATCTGCTCTTTTTAAATTATTTTGAATTCTTAATTTTATTTATAATTAATTGCTGTAAATTAAATTTTATGGTTTAAGTTCGAAGAACATAAATAAACATTTTAATAAATAAAGGTTAAAATAACATTAAAATAACGCTCTTTTGGACGTAATATAAATTCTGAAAATTTCAGAGTTAAAAAAAATTTTTTTTTAATCAAAAAAAACCATTTTTCCTTTGGAGGACTTCGTTTATAATAGTGAATGCCATTTTATAAATAATAATTGTTTAAACTTAATTATCCTTAGAAATTCGACGGCGTTCTCAAGGTTTAATGCTTGTTGAAATACTAAGGAATCACAAAAGAGGCACACAGAAAAGCCTGGAATTTAATTACAAGCAAATTCATAAATTTACAGCAATACGAGAAACATAATTGCAAATAATACTTTGGGGAAAAAATGTTGTTTGACTATTTTCCTTCTTAAGTAAGATTTCAAAAAACTCTTACAATTCTGCAAGAAAGTTTATTTTTTATTCTTATTTTATTTTATTTATTTATTTTACAAAAAAAAAAAAATGACCGGAAAGTGTTTCATAAAACTACTTTTCATCCATAAAACAAATTTAAACTGGTACATAATAATGAAGTCAGAATATTTTTGAAATATTTGGGACTGATATGCGTGATATTACGTAAATGTTGTTACATCTCCGAAGCATAAGTTATTTAAGGCTATTTGAATGCTAAGAATATTCACAAAGACAAAAGTACTCTCCCCATATTTCTGAACTCCTTAATTATTTTTATATGAATGTTTTTATCAATATTTTAAATTGAACGGTATGAGCGCTAGGGCATGTTCATTAGTAATCACATTTGTAATATTATTTTGATATCACAAAATTGAAATGAATGTCACATTGTAGAGACATTAGGTTATTTCGAAGCAAGGGAGATGAAAAATGAGCAATGCCCGCGCCGGAACTCGAACCATGGACCTCTCGAGTACGCGCCGAGTGTGCTGACCATTACACCACGAAGGCATGCGAAGAAGGCGGGAGAAATACCTTAGAAGTTTATGCTCTTCTCGAAATCTTTAGTTTCGTTCTATTTGTAATTTTGCTGCAATATTAGTTGCTTTTCGCATCTTATGTTAATCAATATGGTCGTTTTAGACATTATTGAAACTAAAAGGAAAAAAACCTTTAGCCCTTTATAAAGGTTATCAATATCGAATTCGGAATAAAAATAAGGAAAATAAACTGGATTTGCATAAGTGAGAGAATTGAAAGATGCAAACGCGCAGTTAACCCCAAAGAGGAAGTCGTTTTAGAAGAAAGAACATCATTTTAGAACTTCGTTTTAGAACGAGTATTTATTCTGGAAGATTTTATTATAACTCACCTTTATGCAGAATTTCGGAAGAATATTATTTTTTACTTTAGGAAACGATCTTTTAGTTTATTGCCAAAATTATAGCAGAGTTGGAATCCTTTCTCTCTCTCCTTTGAAATACAGCTATCCCTCTATTTACACGGTACTTGTTTTACACGATTTCGGTTTTACACGGTTTAAAGTAAAAATGTATATTCGGCTGCATATACACAAATATATTTGAAGTCATTTTTTAATTTCCTTCCTTTGGTAACACTAGTGGCAACAACAAGGATGGGGATTCTACTTAGTACGTATATGTATTTCACAACAGTAAAGCTATTTGGTTCATATGAACTAGTGCAGTATTAGTATTTTAGCAGCAAAGCTTACTTCTTTTTTATCTACATATTTGAATTTTTACTGGTAAGTTTTCAACATTTACATTTTTTGTGGCACTTTTATAATTTACGTAAAGTTTTTAAGGTTTTATAATGCCAAAAGATTTGGAAAAAATCAAATAAAAAGAAAAGGTATTTCTTTAGAAACAAAAATTAAAGTATTAGATCGTCTGCGTAATAGAGAAAGGATCTTGTCGAACCGAGATCTCCCCTGATTCGTCAACCATTGAAGCAGAATCTTATCAAGAACCCTCAAGTGACGAAAGTGACATCATACCAATCAAGAAGAGAAGACTAATAGTTGAAAATAATGACAGTGGTTAAACTCATAATAATTTTTTAATGATCTTATATTTTCCTAATGTAAAATAAATTAAATATGTACTTCTATTACCCACATATATTTGTTATTTTATGAACAAAGTATAACTTTATTTATTTTAAGATGTCTTACTTTTGTTTTATGTAAATAAATAATTATGCACATTTAGTGTGTTTTTCGTTTTACACGGTTTTACATAGCAAAATCCAAGATTTCGATTTACACGGTTTTGTGCGGAACCCATCTTCAGTGTAAATAGAGGGATAGGTGTACAGTATTAATTTCATACATGCAAAGATCTGAGATCGTAAGTATTTTTCGATTATTTCTTTTTAAAATTTTTTTTTAATTTAAAAATTTTTTACTTCCTTACATTGTAAATCTACGCCAGCTAATTTTAAACTCTGCCCTTGTGCTTTATTGATAGTCATTGCAAAGCAAACTCTAGCCGGAAACTGTAAAGGCTTAAAGATTTACGTAAAATCACGTAAATTACGTAATTATGTAATATAAAGTAAAATACGTGAAATTACGTATACGTTAAATACGTAAAATCCGTTCTTAGTGCGCGTCTACATCGTGGAATGAGTAACTACGCAAAATTTCAAGTCAATCAGGTGTATAGTTTCGGAGATCTTGTGATGAGTTAGTAGTATTTCGCTTATATATATATAATTAACAAGTAAGAATGCAAAAGCTATAGTACACCCGAAACCCTCTGAATCCTATTCGAAGAAGCACGTTAGTGCCAAGGTTACATATAAAACACAATTAAAACTTCAAAATTCACAATAAAACATAATTCAAAAATATATGCCATTAAAATTGAAATTTCTTTTAAAACCATGAAATGCTATCGTTCAAGTATTAACTATCTAAAGAAATATATATATATTTTGACTCATAAAAATTAAAATTGAAATTTATGCTCTTAAGGGTCAATAAAAACGATGCTCAAGTAGTCTTCATTCCTTTTTAAATCGGCTTTTTAAAAAGAATTCAAATAAGAAAAATAAATAAATCTGAAAGATTTCAGATTTTTAATTTGACACCCAGAAGAGTTTGTTAAGGTTTCTTACTCTCTCGCTGAGGTTGCAGTCTACCAGTCTGCTCATACATTCCCAAACGAAAAAAAAATTGCTGAAGAATAGATAATAAATGTAGACATATGTATATTTAGCAGCAGGTATGGAAATGTGCGGACAATAAGAATTTAAAATACAGCGAACAAGTCTTGTTAAATGAATGTCCGGCATTTAGTTCTAAAGACATTCTCCCTGAAACATGTGACAAAAGTTCCGAACGCGACCTTCATTCAACTCAGCTCGCAACTTCCGAACTTCCTTCAGAAAATTCCAGTCTTCACATCATCATTTTAATTTAATAACCTCTTAGAAATCCGCACGGGGGCGCTCTGTTTCACAATGGAAACGTCTCTTTTGTGGAACAAGCTGCCGCAGCAACACAACGACCCCTTTCATTCGGTTGAGGGTCTTTCGAACAATAGGGGGTTGCGAAGCGGCAGTTCACGTGTTGCACCGGAGCAAAAGCTGACCTTACACAATTTGAAAGAGAGATGTGGAGGTTTGAAGGACAATGGGTAAAGTAAAGGATGTTATGTTCACATGTGCAGTTTGGGTTTATTTAAATTAAGTTCAAAAGCTAGGTGGAGTTAATTCATTTCTTCCACCGCGGCAGATTGTCGTCAAGAAAGGCATCCTAGTTTCCCATATTTTCTAATACGAATTTAATTTAATTTGACCTTTGAAGAAACAATACAGGTTTCAAATGAGCAGTTCCACTTACACTCTGACTATAGTCCTGGGTACCCTCCCCAATCAATGTATGGAACACCCTTTTTTTTTTTAAGATTTGAGACACTTTTTAGAAATTCCTCAGAAAAACCACGTAGAATTTCAAAAAATTAATTGCGTAAAATAATCGAAATTGCTCATTTTTCACTTGGAAAATGGATCACCTAATCCCCTAGTCGCCCTTTAACCCTTTGACGCGCGGTGGTCGCGCCCTTAAACAACGAATTTTCGAATATTTTGCTCCTCTCTTTTCCAATTTTTTGAGGGAAAACAGATTACTAATATTGATTACTGATCTTTTACCTCTAAATAACGCAAAATGACTGCAGAATTATACAGTTTTAGATCTTAATTAATCCTAATTTCTAGTACTTCAAATCCGATGCCTGAGACCAAATAACTTCTTTTTTATAATATAAACAACTTTATATTTCAAAAGTTATTCGTCGCACACCATTAATTCTATCATAAGCAACAAAAATATATCAATAATTAAACTGCATATATAAACAACCTGTGTATATTTAAGGTATTTGCTTTGTGGTTTCAGCGCTGAGCCTCTACAGCATTATATCACAATGCTCGCAATTCTCTGGAAGCTAGAGGCTCAGTGGACGCTCCCTGAAACCACTGCTGTTCACAATGGCGTTTGCTGCTTTTCAAATAGGAATGTGTATTTTTATCCGGATATAGGCAAGGGGTTTCGAAACCACATAATTATTTTTATATTACTAAACAATTCATGCACCTCCCCAGAGAAAATGGCTTTCGTGTCCAGAGAATTTTCTCTGAGCTCAACTCGCTTGCTTCCTATGCTAGTATTGTGATTTTATAAATTTTTTTGTATGGTTTAAATATAATGTAAATATACTTTGCTATAATTAAAAATAGAAATTGTCTAAAAGTTTAATTTAAATTTAAAATATTTTATAAATATTTTGGGACAAAATACGAATAAAACAAATACGAATAGGAAACAAAAGATCCGTACTCCAGATAAAAAGAGTCTAAATAACGCTGGACATTTATTTACCACCAAAATGAAAATTCCGACGAGGTACATTTTGTAGCACAATGCACCTCGTAGAATACGCAATGTGGGTCTATGAATGTACCGAAAAGACAAAACATGTTTTCAACAGTGTCACAAAGAAAAATTTGGTCTTTGATATTTAATAAAACACTGATTTTTTTTTTTATCCCTACTTAACTGAGTTTTATTAATCGATTTATACGAATGTCCTTATTATCGATATGTAGGTTCTTATATTTTCACTCCTGTAGAAAAATTCCATAAATGTTTATTTTTTCATTTTTTTCTGAAGATTTATTTTGTAAAATAATGTAGAAAATTTATGTGTAATGCAATTCTTAAATGCACTTTTTTTTTTGTTTTTGTTTTGTTTAAATTCATTAATAATGTAGAAAATTTATGTGTAATGCAATTCTTAAATGCACTTTTTTTGTTTTTGTTTTGTTTAAATTCGCAAATTTCGTCATTTATTGGAAATGCGCGAGGAAAAAGGCAAGTTTCCCCCCCTCCTACTACCTCACTAAGTTTCAAAGTCTTAGACGCGTACTGGTTTCACAGTGCGACCACCACCCACAGATTAATGGACGAAAGTAAATTTTTTTCAATTCACATTTCATATGTCTCTAGGATCAGGATATTCAATTTCTAGAGTTTTTTTAGTTTTAAAATTATAAAAATTACTATCGCACGCATCCAAGAGTTAAAAGAGGGAGTACTATATAGAGTATTTACTCCCTCCTTTCTGCATACCTTCGTGGTGTAACGATAGCACCCTCGAAGCGTATTCAAGAGGTCCGGATTCGAATCCCGACGAGGGCACTGCACATTTTTTCATGTCTTTAGAAGTAAAAATAATCTAATGAATCTACAGTGGCGCCCGAACTGAAAAGTGGTGGATGCTGATTCTTCACTACCAGGTTTTGGCGACTGGGTCCCCTAATTCCCAATCACCCTTTAAAAGGGGGAGAATGTAAGGTATTTTCCACCTCTTTCCAGCATGCCTTCGTAGTTTAAGACGCGCGTTCGAGAGGTCAGGGTTCGAGTCTCGGCGTGGGCATTGTTCATTTTTCACATCTCCTGCTTTAAAACAAAACAAAAAAAAAATGCCTAATGACTCTACAACTAACAATTTTGCAAGTGAATGATTTATAATAAGTTAACAAATGTTAATTGACATGGCCAGTCAATGAATCAATTTCATTTGACATATTCTCCTGGCAAAACAGAAATTATTTTTACTAAAGAAAAGTAATTTACTGCAAGTTTCGTGTGTAAGCGATCCAAGAAAATAAACGAATAGTCACACCTTGCAAGCTAAAAAATTACTCTTTCATTAAATATTTTCAGAAGTTTCCCCATGGCTTTACTTTGCAATAAAATAGTATTATGGCTCATATTTTTACACATTTTAATGTAAGATTTTAAGTTCTGTATTTTTAATTACTGGGGTAGTAATTCTTAAAATAGTAGGTAATTTATAACTACCGCCTTTGTTCGCGCAACAGAGGCCCCGCCCCCGCTTTGAAGCAGAAAAAAATCGTCAAAAGTGTACAATATAGTGTAGTAGATTTCCCCGCATAACGATCATACCTAGACTTTTAAAAGGAAAAATTGGCAAAAAAAAGTGCAACTATTACTTGAGTAAACGCGGTATTTAACTGAAATTTCCGTATTAATATAGGTTTGTTAATTTCTTTTTAATCTGATAGCTCTTAAACTTTAAATTTTTAGTCCAAAGGGCTTTTGTCCCTGAAGGACTATTGCTTTCGTTCTGCGATTTTACGTTGGAAATATTAAATGTTGGTTCACATTTCAAACTGTTGCCACCAAATATTATAGCCCTGTGTTATATTTAAAGAAATTAAATAATGAAGAATCTGCATAAATGTATGTATGTTTCTATCATTGTCATAAAACAACAGTACTTAGAGCCATCGAATTTTGAATGACGTAATCCTGCTGCGAATATTGGCATCTGGAAGCCCAAATTTGAAATTTGGAATCTGTTTTATTATCGATTTCATATTTTATAAAACTTTAACGAATTTTTGATTAACAAACTCGAGGATTTCAAAGCGAATAATGGCAGAAAAAATATTTTTATCTCCAGCGCGTGAGACTGTGTATAGGAAATTCGAAAGATAGACTCATTTTAAAATTATTTTGCGATATTGTTCTTGAACTGAATTTTATGGTTTAAGCGCGAAGAGCATGATATTAGGACCAAGGACCAAGGCGAAGGCTTACGGAGTACCTTTGCTAATAATAGCAATTACCTCCACATCATAGTTCGTGAAAATGAGATAAATCAGAGTGAGCATTCGCTAAGAAATGTGAACAAAACCGTGCAGGTAAATAATGCAGGAGATGAATAAGGAGTCCACCTAGTTGGAGGTAAAATCCTTTCAATTAATAATCCATTACTGCGGGAACCGCATCAGTAGAGAATTAATGAAAGGAGATTTAATAATATTAGGTGACACACAAAATGTTAAAAAAACGTCCCTTTGGACGTCATTTAAAATCTGAAACCTTTCAGATTTTTTTTTAAAAATAATTCTTAATTTTGTTTATATTTTAAATATGAACTTTTCGAGTGGTTAGATTGGAATCTGAAATTGTGAAACTGCTTTTAAATAAATTTAAAGACAGTAATCACGTTAGCATAAAAATATGGGAAATGTTAATACAATAATTAGTTATTAAGTGTAACCGAAACAATAAAATTATTAGTGTGAGGTATTCTAATGCATTTGCTTCTAGTATTTTTCGACTCTTTTTGTCCCATAATTCTCGAGAGACACGATCACGTGTTGGAGGGCAAACGAAAACATTAAACCTGGAATCAAAAGAAAACGACCGGGGCGGGGGTTCTTGAAATCGAAGAAGAGGGGCTGAGAGAGGGGAGAAGGTCTGATCAAAAAGTCAACGTCGAACAGTTCCCTCGTTTTGTTCACGAATACAGTAAAAGCGAGCATGCGGATGCCGTGACAACATCTGCGAGTGCGTGACACACGCCGTAACCGTAACCTCATATCGCATTCCCCACCCCTCAAAGGCAGCGTAATTATCTTCCACCGTAACCTGATATGTTATTGGCGAAACCGACTTCGGTGCAGTCACGCAGAAAAGGCACGAGGAAACCATTCCAAACATTCTGTCAACGGAACTTCTGGAAACATGAAAGAATCAAATTTAGACAATAAGGATTTAATTATTAGTAATAGTACTGAGTAGTATAAAGTAATATTCATGATAATGAGGAATATTAAATATTTTCATTACTTATATATATATATATACATGTGTGTGTGTGTGTGTATGTACGTGTGTATGTATAAAGCAATAGAATAATATTCAAAGAAGAAATAAGTTCTTTTGGTCTGGAAAGAAATCCTAACTACTCACAGAATAATTTCGGTTTCATTAAGTATGTCTTCACCACAGCTTAAATTAAATAATAATAATAACAACAAGAAATAAACAAATATATAGCTAATATTAATGAAAGGCTAAAAAAATTCACATTTTGTTTAAGCATGTGACAAAAGAAAGTCAGAGAACAATCGTGATTTTTTTAGTACCACTTTAGCAAATTAAAAAAAAAAAAAAAAAAACTGAAAGGTTTCAGATTTTAACGGTCGCTCAAAAGAGTTTGTTAAGATTTTTTACTCTCTTGCTGGGTTCACAGTCTACCAGACTCCTGTTACACTCACTCCTGTTAATCCCCCCCTTTTTTAGCTTTATTTTTAAGCAAAATCTTTTTTGCACTTACTCCAGTTACATTCAACAGCAAAATTACAACAATTTTAAAAGCAGTATACATTTAGAACTTCCGATGCAGTGTTAAGTTTTGGCATACATTTTCCTATTTTTTTTCAGCCATTTCTTAGTTCATCATATCAATGTTCCGTTTTCTTACTAAGATCGCGCTGCAAAACTTTCCCTTTGTCTTTTTATTATTAAAGTTTCACGTGTTTACTTTATTTATTAAATATGATGTTTTTGGCACTTACGCCACATAACATTTCAACGGTAAGATCAGAAAGTATTTAAAAAGAACATATCTTTAGAATTTCCGATAGACAGTTTTGCTCGCTGGAGATAAATGTTTTATTCCGTTCAGTATTTCCACTGCTCGCTTTGAAATCGTTGAGTTTGTTAATCCGAAATTCGTTAGAGGTTTACAAAATGTGAAGTAGATAAAAAAACAAATTCGATATCAAAATGTGGTCTCTCGTGTGCCCATTTTCGGGTGGAGGACTACGTTATTTAAAATTTGTTGGTTTAGGTACCGTTTGTGTTTCACAATACGAGAAACATACATAGTGTTACGGATTTCATATTTATTTGGCTATTTATTTAGAATTGTAATTAAAATTGCTTTATATTTCCCGTGCAACGCAGACGATTTTCGAAGAGAAAGCTACGTAGAAAAAAAAGAAAAGAAAAATAAAAGAGCGCGTGCATTTAATGTTTAATAAATAAATATCTCGTAATTACTGTTGCCATCCAGAAAACTCTAGAAAAATCGAGATTGTTCTACTGATAATTAAAAAGCTTATAAAAGCCGAATTGAAACACCTCATCTCAGTTGTTGTTGTAGTTGTAGCTGTAAAAAGCGAACTGCTGTTTGTTTACTGTAGCGATTTCGCTGCGAGATAGAATTATTTTATCTGTTTAGAACTGAGTTTTTGCTAAACGTTTGAGATATTGTGATATTTTGCGAATATCTCTGAAGAACTACTTTAGCATTTTGATTTATTTCTTGCGGAAAGAATAAATTTTGTTAACTTTTCAACGAGTTGTGCATTCAATATATAACGAACCCGTACGCACGCAACTATACATTCATGTAAATTCTTCATTATTTAATTTCAATTTGAAAAATGATCAAATGCATTTCAGTGTTCAGATGCAAAATGCCTTACCTTTTGGGCTTTAAAAAAAATTCTTTATCCGTAGAACCTTCAAAGAATCATAAAGATAGGAATTTAGAAATTTAAATCCAAATTTAAATCGCTTGCAGAAAACTACAAAAGAGATTTCTTGTACGCCTTTTGTTTATGTTCTTATTAAGTTCACTGTGTTTCACTAATGAATTATTATATCTGTGAATACTAAAAGAAGAATTTCTTAATTGTGAAAGTACTAGTAGTTTTCTGTTTTAATTTCGAGAAATCATGCTGGGAGCATAGGATTTAACATATCAGAAAACTCTTGAAGGATTGAAGCTTTAACAGTCTTGCTAAGGGCCATAACTCCTTGTCTGCATGCATTTGCATTGATTCTGAAGGCTTTTGGGAAAGTCTATAGTGTTTGAAATATGTGGACAGGGTCCAAATTCTCTTTTATCCTGCTCTTTTCTATCGTATGGCTTCGGAGCAGTATTGGGAAGCGAGCAAATCTGAGGTTATGTAGAATTTCCTTCAACTCACCATTTTCTATGAATGCTTTCGCCTTTAACATCTTTCTCTTTTGTAGGCATGCATTTTAAAGCTTTCGTACAGTTTCGGCTTTTATATTTTTTTTATGTATACAACTAGTCACTGGAAATTAAAATAATAAAATGTACCTATATAAATATATAGCTTAATTACCTTGTGTAAAAGAAAACCCATCTATGAGAACAGTGGAAAATTAAAATCTAAGCATTTCTTCTTAAACAGAATGCAGAAAATTTGCTATATGAACGTGCAAAAAGCCTTCAATATATATTTCAGTGCATTGGTTCCCATAGTTGAAATCACAACTCCCTAAAACGGTCGAGAAACTATTTTCAATAGATCGTGAAGACCTTTTATCTTACTGTATACTCATACACATGTCTACGTAGTTAAGAATTAATTACCAGCTGATCGTTAGCAGCTATATTTTTATATTTCTCACTATTATTTTCCAAAAGGCGCAATTTGAAAAGAAGGAGTATTAATTTCGTTTTAGCATTTTTCATCGTCCACTATAAAACGCCGTTTTATTTTTTCAATTGCTGCCACCAAATATTAGAGCCCTGCATTATATTTAAAGAAATTAAATAATAAAGAATCTGCATGAATGTACGTATCCTTCACGCACTGTGGAAAAACAACGGTACCTAGAGACGTAAAATTTGAATAATGTAGTCCTCAACCCGAATATGGGCATTTGGAAGCCCCAAATTGGAAATAGGGAATTTGTTTTATTGTCTATTTCATATTTTGTAAAACTTAAACAAATTTCTGACTAACAAACTCAACGATTTCAAAGCGAGCAATGATGACATTACACAAAAAAATTTTTTTTTTTAATCTTAAAGGTTTCAGATTTTAAATTACGACCAAAGGAGCGTTTTTTTAACGTTTTGTGTGTTACCTTTATTTATCAAATAGCATGTTCTTCGCACTTAAACCGTAAAATTCAGTTCAACAGCAATATCGCAAAATAATCTTAAATGAGCATATGTTTAGAATTTCCGATACACAGCTCCGCCCGCTGGAGATAAAAAGTTTGTTTTTTTCCTCGTAGAGTGTTGCCATTGCTCGCTTTTAAATCGTTTGAGTTTGTTCATCAAAAATTCGTTAAAGTTTTACAAAATATGAAACAGATAATAAAACAAGTTCCAAATTCGGGCTTTCAGATGAGCAATTTCGGGTGGAAACGAAGTTGTTCAAAATTGGATGGCTCTAAGTACCTTTGTTTTATCACATTTGGAGAAATATATATACATTTATGCAGAATCCTCATTATTTAATTTCTTTAAATATAATACAGAGCGATAACATTTGGTGGCAAGAATTCGAAAAGTGAATCGGACATTTATAGTGAATCAACGCAAAACTGTAAAACGGAAAGAATAGTCCTTCAGGGATAAAGCCCCTTTGGACTAATTATCTCCAGCGTGAGACTCTGCATCAGAAATTCTAAAGACATACTCTTTTTAAACATTTTGCGATATTACTGTTCAATTGAATTTTATGGTTTAAGATATTTAATAAACAAAGGTAACACAAAAAACATTAAAAAACCCCTTTGGGAGTAATACAAAATCTGAAAGCTTTCAGATTTTTTTATTATTTTAAGTATTTATATATTCTTTTTCTTTTTATCATTACACTGTTTTCTTCTATTCGTTTCCTTTTTTACCTCCATCTGGAACAGTAACTATATTCAGATGGGTCGCGACCATTCATAACCGTATTTATGATGGTCACAAGACCACAAAATTTTCGAAGCCCCGTTATATTATATTACTGATGTTTTAGTGTATATTGTTTGTAAGCCAGTTTTGGATATCAGTGAGCGTTTGTTACTGAGACACGTTTTGCATCTTTTGGTACCTTTTGCCAAACCTCCTTTCAATTGTCCAGAGAATGCACGTCACTCTAAATGTCACGCGTCATCTAGGGGTACAATAGGGTCTTCCCCGCAGGGGTGTGCGAGGCACGAAAAAAAGGTGGTCCATTGCGTCCAACGATTGTCCAACCAGGGTGCACCCGCTGAGTGTAATTATATCGAACAAATTATCATTAGCCCATTTTTCTCCTCTAAGAGTAGATCGGCTATCGCTTTGCGGTTCGTTCACTGGTCAGACGATATTTGCGTGATATTCGACTCAGAAAAGGAGGTGGTTTGCGTGTGCGAGGTGGGGTGTTTGCGTTTGGAGTGTGTGGGAAACGTACCGACTGCTGTGGAATCGAATAACAAGTTAGTTCACGATATCGTTTGCACTAAGAATTTTAAATGACCACTTTGAAGTATAAGGTTAAGCATCACACACTTCAGAGATAATATGCAGATGATAATTCTGTTTCGTTTTACGTTATTTTTTTAACTATCTGGTTGCGAATAATTGTTGCTGGTTGGGTACTATCTTTTATTTCTTAGAGCTTCAGTAACGAGAATTTGGCCATCAGAGGGCGCTGGCATACTGAAAACCATAAAAAATTCACCTTCATCAACAAATGCATATAAATTATATATCATTTACACAAAACAAAATGTTTATTTAAGACTATTGAACAACATTGTTTCGATTAAACAAGATGTTTAATGAATACTACTGAATTAAAGGTCTTCTGATAGCAGTTTGCGTTTTGGGTTTATGCTAATTTTTGCTTCTTTTACAGTGAAAATATATTCTTTGAATAACACAGTTAAACTGTTATCCTTGAATAACGCATAATTAAACTAAGTGATTTATGAGCAAATTCTTTAGTAAATATATAGGAAAATTTTGGTAATTTGTGGCAGTTTGAAAGATTTCAAGCTTGTTAAGGCTCGCACTGGAATTTCCTCCATCAATTATAGACAATAAAACAAACAGACGTTCTTATCTATATATATATATATGTAGATAAACAAGCTGTTAAAAAAAAACTGCGAAAGTTTGCATTTTCCATGTGTGTCAAATTAGTATACAAGAAAAAAAAAATTTTTTTTAATTCTACACATTCAGAATCGTCATAATCTATGGATTCTTGATTTTACGAAGTTGTAATCCCCCCTCCGAAAAAAAAAAGAGTAGTCAAATGAACAAACCGGTTATTTTATAAAAATATGTAACTTATAAACTGGAGTTACTTGTGAAAACAAGGTGTTAGCGATAATACAAAATTTGCAGTAAAATTATTCCATTAGCGCTGTGTCCGAGCACTGGTGTCCGCACATCATAAAAAACATCAAGCTTTGTGAAAAATGCGCTAAAATGATAAAATACTAATTATATTTATATACCTCACGAAATAAGCCTGAAAGCCAACAGTCATTTTTCAACCAAGTTATCTAAAATTCTATGTTAAAGTTCTATGTGTAAAAGAAAAGAATGGGCGCACAAATTAACAGCAATGCAAAATATTCATGCATGAATTTAGAACAGTTCAAAGCATAACTATGCAAACAATCAATGTGTTACCCTCCAAGGATTATGGACGTAAAATTCTACATAAAAGAACGGCTTTGCAATTCGTTAAACGCGAAAAATTCTGTCAGCTTCGGAGTTGATTTCGGTTTAAATGTGTACGAAGAAAAGTTGTCAAAATACAAGACGGGATGGGGTTATTTTGGAGTTATAATCAAGAAAAATACCGCTTATTCCGAACATTTCAGACTATTTTAGGGTTTCAGAGCTAAAACCTTGAAGCCTGGAGAGTGACTTTCTTATTTACTCATTTGGCAATATCATAACCCAAATTAAAAATTTCTGGGATTTTTATTTCTGGGATTTTCTGTTATGACTTTTTCTCGTCTTTCAATACATTTACTTCTTTTATAGCGTGGTTAACGTGCCGTTTTACTTCCTTGTACGAAGTAAAAAGGAAGTACTGTAATCGCGAAAAATTTCGGGTATCATATTTCAACGAAAATATCCGTTTTGACCGCTATCGAATACAATTTGACGATGTTCTTGTGTGACATCTGTACGTAAGGATAGAATAAAGGACATTTTTCCCCCAAAAGAATTATAACGATTGAAAACGGATTCAGAACATATTTTTTTCGTGACGTCTGTACGTACGTATGTATGTATCTCACATAATTCAAAAACGAGGAGCCTCAGAACGTTGAAATTTGTGTATAGGACTCTTATAATAAGTAGATGTGCACCTCCTATTTTGGGTGCTATCAACCGCAACAAAAGTAGATAAATATATGTATATATATATCCACTTCGTTATTCGGCTCAGTGAGCTCAGTTTTTTTATTCTTATATATTGGTAAATTGTGCATTTTTTGCTCTAAAAATGATTGAATTATGTTGTTGTTATCTTCCGGTTAAGGGTTTTATGCCCTTAGAAAATCTGCATGCAAGAATTACAGAATTATCAACAGTTTCAAAGTTGTTTAAATGCGGCTAAGCCTAATCATTTTTCCCATGGAAGCCACAGTTGTTTAATTTTGAAACTTAGGAGAATAGTGGATTTGTTACCAATCTAGAGAAATTAAGCTTTGCAGTAACAAAGATGACGTCTTCTTTTATTATTGAGAATAAAATCATGCTTAATTCATTCAAGAATTTATTCGCGGAAATAAGTGTTTAAGATTTACATCGTAATTTTTATTATAGGTACTTTTAGTTTTTATGCATTTTTGCCTTGGGGCGAAGTGAGAACTGAATTAATCGAATGAGAAATACTGAATGTTCTGTGAAAAACCGTTTCTTTCTTTTTTTTTGTTTTTTTTGTTTGTGTAATTTCTTTTACACGTCGTTTTAGATTTATTGTAATATTTGAATAGAACATGTGGCAACGATTAGATAATTCTCCAGATGATATACATAATTTTAAGATTTGATGCATCTGAGTAATTTATAAATATATTGAGTTTTTATATATTTTCGCCCTGTCGCGAAGTGATAATTGAATTAATTGAATGAGAATACTAAATCGTGTGTGAAAAACTATTTCTTTTTGTTTGTTTGTTTAATTTCTTTTACACCTCGTTTTAGATTTATTATAACACATTAATAGAACATGTGGCAACGATAAGGTAATTCTCCAGATGATATACATAATATTCGTGCAATCTGAGTTATAAAATGAATGAGATGTAACCCTGTTAAGTGAAATAAGCGCCAGAGCGTCGCTATGGTAAACAAGTATAGTGAGTTTTAGAGTGGATTAATTCTATTGTGGTTTACGTGCTATCGACGAAGTATAAATCTACTACTATTCAATCCAATAAGTTTACATGAAATGCAAAATGCGTATAATTTAATATTCCATACTAGGAAGTCATGTGGCATCAGATTTTTTTCTTTTGATATTCTGGCATGTTGCTTGTTTCCCCTTCGTCTTCTTTTAATGTTCAGTCTATAAAATACTTTTTTCAAGTTCTTTTGCTTCTACATGTCTAAAACCGCATTTCTGATAGAAAAAATATTCAATTTTTAGTTAAAGTTCACTCTATGAACTGAAGTTCTAGTTTACTGAAGTAGTTTTTGCTATCAGCGAAAAATTTCATGGCACATAAAAAGACATTTTTCAAAGTTTAGTATATCAGGTCTGTTCAGATAAATTTTATGTGTAAACGTACGCAGAAATCTTGCTCAACAAATCGTTTATGAAAATTACAAGTCATTCAATTAAAGAATTTTATTAGATAATTTTAGAGGAATTAAAGTTGAGAGAAAGAAGTGTTAGCGAATGAACAACGTCCGGCGATTTAAAATTGATTAATCCTTCTTTTTTGAGATGTTATTTGTGATCAACTCGACAATTATCGAGTTCCTCCAGTTCAAAGTTGGTTGGTTGGTTGATGTGACTATGACAGAGGCTCAAGGGCCATCTGCCTAAGGCGAAGGTTGCCTTCGTGCGGGGCTTTCTAAGGGGAACTGGCTGGTATACATGCTACACGTGGGGAAAATCACGAAAACTCCCATGCAGCCAGCCCATTTTAACTCTAATTAAGACGTGTATCTTAACTTCGTTTCTACTTTAAAAAAAAAACACTTTCATTCTAAGGAAATACAAAGAATGAAATCGGATATTAAATAACACCCAACAAATACTTTATAATGGTCAATTATAATTTGCTACTAATAATAACATTCTTGTTCAACTGAGAAACTCGGAAGCATTTGTTATTCGGGAATAATTAGTAATTCGATAACAATCTACTGTTTTAAAAAGCTGTTTCCAGGGAGTTCAGAAAACTATTTTATTTTCCGTTCTATATGGGCATAAAGGGCAGATTTTTCGGTGCACAAAACTGAAAGTTTACTTTTGGTTCCACTGGGCAAAAAAACATTGGAGGTGCAGAAACTGTCTTGATTCTGTATTTTGCTAAGTTTCAAATGTAAACAAATATGGCTGCTATGGTAAACAAAAATTACGCTTAGCCACACTTAAACAACTTTTAAATTATTGATATTTGTACAAGTATTGCGTGGAGATTAACTAAAGGCATAAAAATCTTAACCGGAAGATAAGAATAACATAATTAAATCATTTTTAAAGCAAAAAAGTGCACAAACATATAAGAATAAAAAATTCTGAACTCATCGAGTCAGTAGCAGAGTGGGTATATGTATATATATATATTTATATACTTTTTGTGCGGCCGATTGCAAATAAAAAGGTAGGTTCACAGCTGCATATTATAGCAGTCCTATGTACAAAATTGCAACGTTTTGAGGTTACTCTTTTTTGAGTTATGCGAGATACATACATACATGCGTACGTACGCACAGACGCTGCGAAAAAAATCTCTTCTGAATCCATTTTAAATCCATTTTATAATCCGTTTGCAGAAAAAGAATCCTTTGTTCTCTCCTTATGCACAGATGTCGCGAAAAAACATTAAGTCTCATTCGATGGTGGTCAAAGTGGATATTTTCGTTGAAATATGATTTACAAAACTGAAATTACAAAACTTTCTTTACTTCGTACAAAGAAGTAAAAACTGCCTGAAAAGAACCATTAAGTTTTATGTTTTCTCTCTCTCGGTAAAAGGCAACAGTTCCACAGGGAAAAGCAGTCAGGTTTCCTTTAAATTTCCATAAGATTAATGTTCTCTCTTCCGCAATAGATTCAATGCATATAAAACAATAAATATTGCATATATAAGTTACATGTACGAAATTAATTATTACCTTACTTCATTAATTTCGTGCAAATATTCAAAATTCTCATAAATTTAGAATACTAACACCGAATATCACATATTTCCAATGGAAACTAGATCGTAAGTCTCGTTAATTTACTAATTAAACTACATATTTAGTTTATTAAAAACAATGAGAAAGAATGCTACAACTTCCTAAACAATTAAAATTTTGGGTAGAAACTCTAATGACTATATTAACACAGAAACAAAAAAATTAAATATTAGCTTCAAATGGATCAATTTTGTGAACAATAGAATGGCGGTGATATTATTACACTTGTTGATAAATAGAGAAAAGTTCTTTCAGTAATAAGGAAAAGTACTTTTTTGAGCATTTTAATTATTAATAACAGAATCAGTTATTAGTAATTACTTTCAAATAACTCAGTTCTTAAAAGTACAAATGAATCTAATTCAGTGGATTTCTTTGAAAAAATATAAGCGAATCTAATTAAGCGGAGACATAATTTTAACATATTAATTCAGATTTCAAACATAAATATGGTTCCATAACTGATGAAAACAGAAAAGAAGTTATCTCTAAAGTTTCAACAATAACTTTTGAATATCAAAATAAATCTTACATTATCATTTTATATTTAAGAAATAGAACGACTGTTTTGTAGCATTTACAGCTAAAAAAAAAAAAAAAAAAAAAAT
>KK119871.1:32609-81218 GCA_000611955.2 Stegodyphus mimosarum
ATATGAAATTTTATTAAAAAATTATCCTAGCCTAAGAAAAATTATTTAGGGTATTAATTTCCTCTCGTTAATTTGTTGATACAAGAATAATTATTTTTTAAGGTCTCGCATTGCACATAGCTGAGCTTCATTTTTTATATATATTGGTATTTAGTCATTTAAAAGTTTTCTTAATTTATTAAAAAGATTGACGTTTTCGAATCCTTTGTGCACAGCTTTTGTAGGTTTTTTTTCTTTACCTAAATTCTCCTTTAAATCATTTTGCACTTAATTTAGTTTGATTATGGATTTAATCTATTTTTTATTTTAAACTAGTAGTATCCGTAACGCAGCGAACGTATATTTTAAAACTTATATTATATATTAAATGTATTATATATTATTTTTTAAAACAAACTATAAACATGCCTAGTATTTTCGCGCATTAAGCTGCTGATAAAATATCTGTAAAGACATAAAGTAATAAATTTAGAACTACTTTTTCATAAAGACCAAAAATTGAAATTCATAATTAATACAAATCCTACAAATGCAACAAAGAATTTAGAAATGTTAAAACCAAAACTTTTAAACAAGCATTACCCCAATTCAGAAAAAAATGTAATAAAATTTAAAGAAAAAAAAAAGCATAACAGAAGAGGAATTCAATCAAATTCAATGCCACTTAGTCAGAGGAGAGGAACAGTGAAATTAATTGAAATCTCTCTTCTACAAAAATCTTGCTTTTCTATATCCAAAATTAGTCGATGAATCATTTCAATGTATTTTAATTATAATAGTTCACCCGAAAGTTCTGGCCCTTCCCTAAAGCAAGGAAAAAGCAAAGTAAATTCTAATTAGAATCTTGTACCTTAAATAAAGAGAATTCTATTTTATTTAAAGAACTTAAAACGTTGTAGAGTCATTAGGTTAGTTGGAAGCAGGATATATATAAAAAATGAGCAATTCCTTCGCTGGGACTCGAACCGCAAACCTCTGGAATACACGCCCAGCGTGCTGATCACTACAACACGAAGGCAGGCGAAAAAGAGGGAAGAAATACCTTACATACTCCCTCTTTTAAAGAGCGACAAGGGATTAGGGGATCCGTTCGACAAATCCTGGTGGTGGAGAATCATCATCCACCACCATTTTAGTTCGGGCGCCACTTGTAGAGACATTAAGCATTTTTGAAGCAGGAGTATTGAAAAATGAGCAATGCCTTCGCCGGGACTCGAACCACGGACATCTGAAATACGCGCCCAGTGTGCTGACCACTACACCACGAAAGCATGCGAAGAAGGGGAAAGAAATAACTTATAAGGTAAGTTAAATAATAAAATATTTCAGTGAAAAGTATAAATCAAAATTTTACTTTAAAAAATATGACATATAATCCAAAGAATTTAAAACGCTAATGAAATTATAAAACTAAGGGAAAAGACGTAATTAAAACTCACAATAGGTAGTTAAAAACTTCGAGCACTTTCCTTAGACTGCAACATATATATATATATATATATACCATTACTAGCGTAACAAAATTTTTATAACCTTTCCGGATGAACCAGATTCAATACATGAAAGTCACAGGGGAAAAATGATCCGATGAAATTAAAAAATAAAAAAAAGTGCCCTATATCTTGTAACATCATTTAAATTTTTGACGTAAGATAATGTAACAGCCGTGTTTCGGAACTACATAGTGAGCAATGTAAAAACACTAAAAATTAAATCCCAGACAACGAGTTCTTATAATTTTTTACGTGATGTAATTAATTTTTCATTAATGTGCCAAACCCGTGCATATTTAAAAAAAAGTTTTCGGGATTCAATTTTTAATGTTTCTGGATTACTTCATTCAGATACTTCTATTAACTTTATATTGGAAGATAATATACTCTTTATTACTTAGTTAAAAAATTATTATATATATATATATATATATAAAAAAAAAAATATAAGATATTAGAAAATACGATACCTACTTTAAAAACTAATCGGTGATCTCAAAATTAACATTCTAAACATAGCTTTTGACTTGTGTTCGTGAACATTCTGGGCTAAACCAGTAAGAATTCGTTCCAGAAGGTTCTGCATGCGTCTATGGCATATCGCCAAATATGGAAACCCTGCCTTCCTTTTCCAGTTTCTGGCAACCCTAAACCTGCTTTGCGGGGAAATTATCTTACCGCACCTAGACATTTTGTAACAATATTATGATTGGATAAACACCTGTGGAGATGATTTTATATGTGTGAAAATAAAGACTGGAAACTCTTCGAGTTCGTGTTTTGTAATCTTTACCTGTAAGCCTTCACGCTCAGCTAAGACGACTGCAAGCTAATTTCTCCTTCTATGCTCATCGAAATTGTCACATATTATATATATAAGATTGAATTAATTAATTGAAATTCATCGTAATCTAAACAAATTTCCTAATACTTGTATAAAAAGTATAATAAATATATAAACTAATATAATAATAATTTATTAACTAATTAATAAAGAGTATATTATCTCCCAATATATAGTTAGTAGAAGTACCTGAATGAAGTTATCCAGAAACATTAAAAATTGAATACCGAATTTTTTTTAAAGAAAAAAACTAGAATATGAATCTTGAGAAATAGAGATGGAAACTCTGTAATTGATAATTAATTAATCAATCATGAAAAATATTCAATAAGTAATCATCGTAACTGATCAGAAATCGGTTGACTGTTCTAGGGGAACAAACCAACCCCGCTCAATAATTATACTTGTATATATAAATTATTATAATATTATTATATATAGTAATTATAAAAATTATTATTATTATATATTAGTTCTATTGAGAAATTGAAAAACTATCATTATAAAATGTAAAATGTAGTAAATTATTGTAAAATGTAGTGATGGTTTCAGTTTTTGTTTAGATGGTACGTGTTAGTCAAAAGGTTGAGAACCGCTGGTCTATAGTGTTTTCAATAGACCGCGTATTTTAAAGTGTTAAAATTTCTCTTTTTCTTTTACTGAAAATGTGTTTTCCAGCCAAGACGCCGTCTTTGTCAATCGGCCAACTTTACAGGAGCAGACAAAAATCCAATATTTCCCCTTTGCCGATAAGACCGTTCAATTTATTTAAAAGATTAATTGAGCTTTTATCATATCGTAATCATCCCAAACGATTTAAGAGTCAATACTGCTGCCACCGGAAATAAATTGTGGTGCATTACTACCTTGAAAAGTGGCTGATTTGAGCAGAGATTGCCATACTTTTAACGGATTTTTGGAGAGCTACATATCTTTTACAGAACTTCCAATGGCAACAGCGAATTTACTAAAACCTTTGTGCTCTGATAAGTTCTGTCGAAGAAACACATGTGTTATTTTTCTCTGAGGATGATAAAAGCCCTGGCTGGCAAAAGAATGAAGGTGACTACTAGGCACGTATTAATCAGAATAAGTGTTTAAGAAGTTGGGGCAGATAAGAAAAAGTCTTTGCTCCAAAGAATTATTCTTTGACCATGTCATAACCAGCTCATTAAGCTGTATTAGTTACAATAAATGTCAAGAATATATCATTGGCACCATACCAAAACAACGAATATTCCTTTTTGGTTGTTTTGATTTGCAGGCATTATGTTGATTAATTCTGACATTAGAAGAATCTATGCCTTTGTACTTTTATTTCCTCCTTTAAACTCCGTTACGTAGCGTGATGATATATCTCCATATCGTTATTTAACCAGCCAGCGACTTGACAAAATACCAGTTGCACAAACGCTGAAATTCCGCATGGCTTGACTAAGTACAAATTAATTGAGAATTCATATTTCATGTGCTATAATTTAACTTCACTTTAAAACTACACGCTCAATTTAAATCAAAATTACTTTAACTGAAACAGTGGGATGGTGAAAAAAAATAAAATGAACCTCTGATTTCAGAAGTAAGTTAGATCATATCATAACCGACTCATTAAGTTGCATTAGTCTTAATAATATCAAGAATATATCTTAGGCACCATGCCAAAATCACGAATCTTCCTTCTTGCCTATTTTAATTTTCAGGCATTATTTTGATGAATTCTGACGTTAGAGGTGTATGTACACTGCGCAAAAAAAAAGACAGTTCTATATCTCTCGTTCTACTGGGCCGATTGACGAAATTCAAATTGCGTTTTCCATATCTCGAAAGCGCGACTTAGGATATTTATTAGATTTACATATAACATTTTCTAATATAGGTATTTTGACACAAAATCGGACTTTTGCGGAAATGATATCCCAATTTTTTTCCATGCTTCGATTCTACGACTCAAATTATGCCAAACTGCCAAGTTTTGTAAAAATCGTACGAGTAGTTTCTAAAAAATTAGCTTTCAATACTTTAGATCCTCAATGTTAATTCAGTTTGGTATGTACTTATTAATATTTCTTTCTTTTATGAAACTTATTTGATTTCTTCTTATACGGTTCGAAATTTAGGTTCACTCCAAATTAAGTTCAACAATTTTTTATGATTTATTTTTAAGATTTGTATTTTAAAATAATTTTTATAAATTTTTGGAAGCAAATTTTGAATTATAACCTATAACTTTTTTACCATCAACTTAAAGTAGATGTATTTCTAAGATACCTGCAAAAAATTAGAGCTTTTTATTCAAAATTTTCGGCGATATACGCGAATTTATATGTAAGCGCGTTTTTAAATTTGGCATATTTGTTGAAAGCGATAATAACATCTAATATGGTTTACGCACTTTACTAAAATTATTTGAAAATAGGAACGACGCGACTTTTTCTCCGCTTATGCACAATGTAAAAAGGTAGGAACTATGTGACTTTTTTTTCGCTCCTGCACAATGGAAGAGCTAGGAAAATAGGTTGCCACGTATTAAAAAGTTCGCCAAGTGAATTATTCTTGGCGCAAACTGAAAAACGTTCGCCAAGTTAAATTTTTGAATTTCTCCGTAAATTGCGCACCAAATTTTACAAAATTTACTATTTAGACATAATTTGAGTCGTAGAATCGAAATGTGGAAAACAATTGGTATGTTATTTCAGAAAAGACCCATTTTATATCAAAATATCTATGTTAGAACAATGCATTATATAAACCTAATATATATCCTAATAATTATTCTGCGTTGCGTAACGTGATGTTACATTGCCATCTGGTTATTTACGCAACCAGCCAGTTGACAAAATATTTGCATGGCTAGACAAATTACTAATCAATTGAGCGCTGGTATTTCATGCGCTATAAAATTCATAACTTCACTTACGCAAAACTATAAGCTTCCTTTAAGTCGACCTTCTTTTAACAGAAACAGTGCGGTGATTAAAATACACATTGAACCTATGCTTCCAGAAGCAAGCCAAAATTAAACATTTTTGGGCTATATTTTTCACTCCTCTACTATTTACATCTAAGAGTATATCATATATAGTAATTATACTAGTACGATATTCTGTACCTTGCTAACAATACCTCGAAGTTCGAAAACTCTGAAACCTGAAATTTTACTCCGCCTCTACGGACAGATCATATACAAAGGTACAGTGATATATTTATGAGAATTTTAATTAATTTATTTTATTTTAAAACTTTGCTATCCTCTGTTATTTTCCATTTCCGGCCAGAATAAGCGAGAGTACGATTTTTTATGTTAATGAGTTTGCATACTGTATAGGTATCTAAGAAGTGGCTTCTGGCCAAGAGAGAGAGAGAGAGAGCCTTCCTGCTACGCGCGTGCTTTTCAGTCATTTCGTGTCTGCCTTTAGGCCAAAACTTAGTTCATGCTGGTATCATAGGCGTAGTGTAGTATTTGCGCTTAGCTCACTACTTACGCAGGTTCAAAAGGCCATCTTCGCGTTAATACGTCTTGTAAAGCATTTAAGGTTAGTTCTTATTTAGTTAAGTTAGTTATTTAGTAAATATTTCTATTTTCTACGTTTTAAACGAAAAATATTGATCTCTGTATCCGGAAGTGCTCAAGGACCAGCTCGGCACTAGACTACAAGACACTCGCTCACTGACTGACTATCAACTCGATAGACTCGGCACTGATTGACTCTCCGCGTACCAGCAGGGTTTATATAGATTTTGGCTTGTGTTCCAGAACATTCTGGGCTAAACCAGTTAGAATTCGTTCCAGAAGGTTCTCCATGCGTCTATAGCAAAGCCCCGATTTTGTCGCCAAATGGGTGATTTCTCGCCAAATATGGCAACCTTGCCTTCCCTTGCCATTTTCTGGCGATTCAAGGTTGTAGCGTCTGAAGCGCCTGTACGCTGTGAGAAATAAATGGTAAAGTTGGCCCTTCTTAACTTGTGTTGTCTATTCCACGCACACTCAACATAGCTTGAGTACGTTCCCTGTTCCCACTCAGAATTGCACACATATTTCCCAAGTCAATCAGAAGACGCGGTAGTCCTGACATATTTAGTGATCGAAAATTTCACTTCGTATCTGCAGAACTTGAGGGTTCATAAACCAGAAATATGGGAGCTGTTATATTTAACAATACGAAACTTAATACAGGGGAGTTATTATTGCTTTGGTCTGATGCATTGCATTATGACAAAGCATACTAAGTCGTTAATTTGTGGTGACCCGTCAAAAATGTAGCTGGTTCAATGATAAAAGAAAATCTGAAAGCTTTCAGATTTTACATTACGCCCAAATGGGAGTTTTTTAACGTTTTCTTCCTATCTTTAATTATTAAATATCATGTTCTTTACACTTGAACGATAAAATTCCATTCAACAGCAATATCGCAAAACAATTTTAAAATAAGCATATCTTTAGAATTTTCATTACACAGTCTCGCGCGCTGGACATTTTTTAGGGGGGGTGCAGTGTTGCCATGGCTCGCTTTAAAATCGTCGAGTTTCTTAATCAAAAATTCGTTAAAGTGTTATAAAATAGGAAATCGGTAATAAAACAAACTCTAAATTCTAAATATGGCTTTCCAGATGCCCATATTCGGAGGAAGATTACGTTATTCAAAACTGGATGGCTCTCGGTACAGTTGTTTTATCACAATGCGAGAAACATACATAGATTTATGTAAATGCTTTATTATTTAATTTCTTTAAATATAACACAGGTCGATAATATTTGGTGGCAACAGTTTGAAAATTGATACGGACATTTACAGTGAATCGACGCGAAATGCCAAAACGAAATTAATAACCCTTCTAAGTTCTTGGGATTAAAAAAAAAAATCTGAAAGGATCCAGATTTTAGATTACGTACAAAGGGATCTCGCTTAATAATATAATAACTTGCCGAACGAAACAAACATTAAACTAAACCCAATACGAACGCAAAAACCAACCCAATATAATTCCAATAGTCAACCCAATACAATTCCATTAATCCATCCAGTACAGACCCAATAACCAACACAGTACAATTCCAAAAATTCTAATAGCCAACCCAATGCAACTTCAATTACCAACAAAGAAACATAAGCATTAAATTGAAAAGTGAATCGGACATTTTTGTGAAACGACGCAAAACGCCCAAACGAAAGTAATAGTCCTTTGGGACTACATCCCTTTGGACAAAAAAAAAAAACTTCGCATGGTTTTTTTTCTTTGTGTTACTGTAACGTACTGTTTTTTTATTAAGTGATTACCGTTTGCGAAAAAGAAATAATAAGTAGTCTAATTTGCAGCTCAATTTTTTTGTGCTCTAATTCAGCTTGACAAAAATTTAAAAATATTCTGCAGTAATACTTAAAGTTTGGCTGCTTTTATAGCTTTTTAAATGCGTGTACAAAGACCTTTTTTGGGTTTCCTATAAATAACGAAATGGAATGTAAATTGCTTCTGAGAAAAATTGAAGATACATGCTACAAAAGCTGTGAATGTCTATTGCTTGGAGAATAGTCTAATTAATAGTGCTTGTAACAGTGCAGAATATTTGGATGACGTGAACCTGTTTGAAGAAGTGATGCTTATTTACTTTAACACTTTGGCAAGAGTCTGCGCCGCTCTCCCTAGCGCTAAAAGTGAAACAAAACACAAACTCCTTTAAAACTTGTTGATTTTACTTTGAAAAATAATAATCAATTGCAATCAATAGCAATTCTCACTATAATGATTTATTTGTGTTTACAGCCATAGAAATAATAATAATAAAATAAAAATCATAAATATTGCATAAATTAGAATCTCTCTGAACTATGATATTTTTCAAAACAAGGTACTACACATAATGCTCGCTTTAATGTGCATGTTTTGAACAGATAATGAATCTCTCGGCGAATTTTGCGCGAATTACAAACGAATTCTAACCATTTGCATATCTCACCTGCGTTAATGTATGTTGTAAATTTCATGTTATTTGCATGCTTCCTTCAGGGTGTTGCATTTACGGTGGCCAGCAGTGTATTATGAAGGATATTCTACAAGTAAAAATCTTTCACAAACTTCTTACAATTTTGAAAGGAATTGGTATTCTTTTGCGACCATGAACTTTTATAAAATTTATAATAATACTTTTTAACATTTTATATTTGAGAAAAAATTTAAGCGAAAATACTTTTTCTTACCAACAGCAACAATTTTTCGTAAATTTCTCCCATTTATGGATAAGTAACCATAATCTTAGAATTAATTAAAATTTATGTACCTGACAAAAAAGAAGCTCTTCAGAAGCATATTCGTTGAATCCCTAAATATAATAAAACCTTTCTAAGAAGATCACTCACGGTTGAAGATAATTTTTGCCTTCTGCTGTAATGCTCGCCTTCGAAAAGCTATGTTCAATGCTGACATTTATTTGTGAGAAATACTGATCACGTTCTGACGCAGTCTCTACAGAAGGTTGTCGCCCTAAGATGTTTTTACTGTCATTGTGAAAGCATTCCACGAGATATTGTGGGTTCGGTTACATCGAAATAATTTCAATCACATGAATGTTTTATTTTCCGTTTAGCTTTCTGCTACACGTAAGTTATGAGTTATGATAAAGCTAAAAACTTTATTGCTAATCCAAATTTTACACTAAACATATTATCATCGTAAAATATCTAGGCATTTTGTCTTTTTTAATAATTTGAAGTAGATTTTTTTCCCCAAAATTCATTCTAGAATTTTGTCTTTTCATCAGAAAGCTACTAACTGTTGATGGCCGCTAAAGGCCCAGTTTTTGACCTGTTTCAATGTAACATTAACTTTCCAGCAAATAAATTCAGTTATTAATAAAATTAGATATTAAAATTAGTGACATTCAGCTCCTTTTAAAGTGAGTAAAAAATGAAAGATTATTAATGAGGCAAATTTCAATATAATATTCGGGGAAAAATTTAAACATCATAAAGAATAAGCAGCTATATGTTCAATATATAAAGAATTTATGGAAATACTGGCATACTTATGAAAAGGAAATTATTAAAGTTAACGATTTTTAAAATAGATAAGGTTAAGTAAAAGTCTTTTTTCTAAGACTTTGTCGAGTCTATTGGGTTATTTAGAAGCAGGAGACAAGAAAAATGAGCAATGCCCTCGCCGGAACTCGAACCTCGGGTGTCTCGTATACGCGTCGGGTGTTCTGACCAGTACACCACGAAGGCATGCTAAGAAGGCGGGGAGAAATACCTTATATACTCCTTACATTCTATTATCTACCTTATATTCTCTTTTTTCTTTGTGGGTTTAATAGTAGATTCAGCAGCTTATAAAGCTTGCTGAATGTAATTCTTTTAGTTTCTTTAGTTGCTTTTTATTAACACTTTTAGTTACTCGGGCTCAGAGATTGGTTTCCCGGTGTTTAATTTTTAACCTAATTCTATTTTTTGTTAGGATGTTGGGGCACGGGTGGGCCGCTGGAAGCCTTCTTTTGTGACTCTTCTGAATTGGCGCAGCCCTGATAAGGTCATAAGGCGAATTTAGATTTGCAAGGTGGACTGAGCTGCGTCCTTACTTCACTTCACCTTACATACTCCCTCTTTTAAAGGGCGACTGGAGATTAGGAACCGAATCGCCAAATCCTGGTGGTGGAGAATCATCATCCAATACCTTTTTTAGTTCGTGCGCCACTGTAGAGTCCATTAAGTATTTTTTGAAAGCGGGAGAGATGAAAAATGAGCAATACCCTCGCCGAGACTCTAACCACGGATCTCTCACGCGCCGAGTGTGCTGACCTCTGCACAAAGAAGGCATGTTAAGAAGGCGGAAGAAATACCTTATATATTCCCTCTTTTAAAGGGCGACTGGAGATTAGGAACCCAATCGCCAAATCCTGGTGGTGGAGAATTATCATCCACCACCTTTTTTTTTTAGTTCGGGCTCCACTGTAGAGACACTAGGATTTTTGAAGTTGAGAGAAGAGAAAAATGAGCAATGCCCTTGCCGGGACTCGCACCTCAGACCTCTCGAATACGCGCGAAGCGTGCTGACCGTTACACCATGAAGACATGTTAAGAAAGCGGAAGAAATACCTTATAACTTAAAGGCCATAATACGCCTGTTATATAACCTGACATCAAATATACTAATAATGAAGCGTTTAAAAATATTGCGATAATTACTAGAAAGGCGGATGTCAATATGGAATATACTTTCGTACAATGGTTCTGCACATAATCGAGCGAACCTTAGTTTTATATGGGGAAGATTTGCAATTTATCCCAAATGCAATTAAGGTGAAGTGCAACGAAAGGAAGTATGTCCGCATGTTAGTCTGTCTATAAACAGTGACCGTGTCATATAGGAAGTATATTTCACAAAGCACAAGCATTTATTTTGTAAGGTTTATCCTAAGTTTATAGCAGTTACTTTAAGTTTGTCACACTTTCCTGTCTCTCCTCATTTCAGCTTACAATTTCCTACCAGAATGTATTTTCAGAAACGCCTTTAGTGCAAATTAGTAAGCCTAGTATTTATGCTGATGTTTCGCTGACTTCGTTAGAGAACCACAGTTTCTGACTAGCACGCGTTTGCCTTTGGTCTACGTCTCTCTCTATGCTATTACTACGCTTGGCCGTTCTTCAGGCCCTTGATAGCTTCGCCCACTTAATTGAGATTTAGGTGCCAACTACTTAGAATCCTGATAGCTTCGGCTGTATCTTTTTAACTAAGCATTAGTTAAGCTCTGAGTCTTATTACTTTAAGTTCAAGCCCAAGTGGAGGCTTTGCTGTACGCTCTGAGATAGGAGCTGACTGTGTTAAATCTTACTTTGAAAAAAAAGGTAATTAACCTTTCTTGAGTCTTACGTTTCTGTTCACACACTCAAGCGATTATTCGCTTATCGGTGCAAGAGGTTCCTCGCTTTTAACTGTTAAATAAAAGAGCGGAACCCCGCAAGTTGATTGATAGATGGGCAAAGCATGGTAAGAAAAAGAGATCAGCCCTAATTTTTCGAGCATAAAAATCAGAATCGAAAAAATTCTTGCGGATTTTCTGTTAAGATATTTTAATCTCTGAAACATAACCTACAGATGTGAGTTTGGGACCTCATTCATCCGCTTTAACAAAAATCATAGAACAAGCTTTCTCCTCAGCATCACCTCAAGAACTCTTTCCTCGTCTCCTTGATTAATGCCTCCCCCAAACCCTGTCCGGGGGCGCCCCATACATCTCCGCCCTGCCCGCCCAACTCCCCATCCCCTTTCGGCGACTAATCTTTCCCCCGACACTCTCGCTGACGCAACCCCATGATGGAGTGGCATCTCTCTGTCGCGTTATGGGCCGGGGAGACGATTAAAGGATTTTTGGGCGTCGTCAAGGCAACAGACTTGCCCGACCCTTGACTCCAGGATCCGATAGATCATTGTTCAGATCGGAGTTGCCTTCCTCTTGCCCCTCGTGCTGTTCCTCTTCCGTCTGGCAGGTCTTCAAGTAAGTCTTTTGTAGAGGCGCGCATTCCCTCCAGTGTTTCTGGTGACTTATAATTGGAATATACAGGCAGGTATATAAGTCTGTTTAGAAAATGGTAAGCGAGATGAGGCATGAAAAAGAAAGGAACAAAATTAGACAAATCTATACCTTACTGACAATTAATTACTTAATTGTTGTGTGGGGTGTTTTTCTATTCAATTAAGGAGGGTTTACAACCATTTATTTTTTTTTCAGTATATTTACAGTCAGTTCCTACTTGAAGCTTTACACAAAGCCGCCACTCGGGCTTGAACTTAAAATAATAATAATTTAAACTAAAACTAACTTAACTAAGATAATTAAAAGGCATAATCGAAGCTATCAGATATTTAACTAGTTGGCCCCTAAGTATTAATTAAATCGGCGAAGCCAAGCAAGAGCCTAAGGTATGGCCGAACGTAGTAACAGCTAACAGAAACGTAGCCGAAAGGCAAACAAACCCGCGCTAGTCAGGGAATCAGGCTCTCTCACCCGAAGTCGGTGAAGTCACGACTTAAATAGTACTCTTTGTCATTTGCATTAAATGCGTTTCTGAATTTACATTCTGGCAGGAAACTGTAAGCTGAAATTAGAATAAGATAGGAAAGATACAAAACTTAAAATAACTACTAATAAACCTAGGATAAACCTTACAGTTGTATCAACAACTTTAGAAAGTCCGCTTTTAGAAAGTAATTTTTTCGCTAAGGTATAAGTGAAGAACTTGTACAAGAAGAACGAAAATAGCGATTTAATATTTCTTTTATGCCATAACCGTAAAAAAACTATGACTTAAGTTAACGACTGAGTTTAGGTCAAGTTTGCAAAAAAAAAAAAAAAAAAAGAAAAAAAAGGCACACTACGACAAAAAAAAGTAAATAAATAAATAAAAATCTGAAAGGTTTCAGATTTTAAATTACGTCCAAAGGGGCGTTTTTTATCGTTTTGTGTGTTACCTTTATTTATTAAATATCATGTTCTTCACACCTAAACCATAAAATTCAGTTCAATGCAAATCGCAAAATCGCAGCAATATCGCAAAATAATTTTAAAATGAGCATATCTTTAGAGTTTCCGATATACAGTTCCGCGCGCTGGAGATAAAAAGGTTTTTTTCCCTCCCGTAGAGTGTTGCCATTGCTCGCTTTAAAATCGTTGAGTTTGTTCATAAAAAATTCTTTAAAGTTTTACAAAATATGAAATAGCTAATAAAACAAATTCCAAATTTGGGCTTCCAGATGCGCATACTCGGGTGGAAACGTTCGTTATTCAAAATTGAATGGCTCTAGATACCGTTGTTTTACCACATTTGGAGAAATATACATACATACATGCAGATTCTTCATTATTTAATTTCTTTAAATATAATACAGGGCTGCAATATTTCGTGGCAACCGTTTGAAAAGTGATTCAGACTTTTAATGTTTCCTACGCAAAATCGCAAAACGAAAACTACAGTCCTTCAGGGACAAAGCCCCTTCGGACTAAAAGAAAAAAAGGGAGGAGACAGATCTATTTGTCCAGTTCCACTGGACCGACTGACGAAACTCACCTTCTGTTTTTCATGTCTCGAAAGAGCAACTTCGCATATGTATTACATTTATATATAGAATTATTCTAATATAGGTGTGACACAAAATCGGACTTTTTCTAAAAAGACATGCCGATTTTTTTCCACATTTCGATTTTACGACTCAAATTATACCAAACTGCCAAGGTTTGTAACAATTGCACAAGCAGTTTTTAAAAAAAAAATTTGACATACATTTATTAATATCTCTTTTTTTATGATACTTATTTCATTCTTTTTTTCACATTTTAAAATTTAGGTTCATTTTTTATTCCAAATAAAATTCGATAATGTTTTATAATTTATTTTTAAAATTTGTATTTTTAAATAATTCTTGTAAATATTTCCAAAAAAATTTTGAATTGTAACCTATAAAATTTTTAACATCATTTTAAAATAGACCTGCAAAATTTTCTTATTTCTTCTTCAAATTATGTCTAGGCACACCTGCAAAAAATTGGAGTTTTTTATTCAAAATTTTCTCAGATATACATGAATTTACACATAGGCCCGTTTTTAAATTTGGCGTATTTGTTGTAAGCGATAATAACCCACATTTGGTTTACGCACTTTGTCGAAATTATTTGAAAGTATGAACGATGACCTTTTTTCCGTTCGTGTACAATGAAAAAAGGAAAGAAAAGTAGGTTAAGAAGTTCGCAAAGTAAATTATTCTGGCGCAAACTGAAAAAAATGCGCCCGGATAAATTTTTGGCTTTATCCGCTAATTTCGCACCAAATTTTACAAAATTTAATACTTAGGCATAATTTGACAAAATACCCGTATTAGAACAATGCTATATATAAATCTAATATATAGCCTAAATCGCGCTTTCGAGACATGAAAAAGCGCAATTCGAATTTCGTCAATCGGCCCAGTGGAACGGGAGATATAGAACTGTCCAATTTTTTTTCGCAGTGTACATACTTATAGTAAATCCTATTATTTAAGGGGAAATCTTAACTTTCCTTTTCAGCTTTGCATTAGTCGCAGCAGAAAACAAACTTTCACACTATTATCGAGACAAACAAACACAGGAATTAGTATCCAAGCAAGATCAAATAACAATTAGATATACAACTCTTCCGCACCTCAGAATCCTGCACTTGCCGTCACTCGTTTCTCTAGGGACTCAGCTTAATATATTCTTCTCGATATTCCACTTCAAGTTATTTGCCATCATTTTAGTTAGTTATTTTTTGGACCGTACCAAAACGAGCGGTCTTAGGCCCAGGGTTCAAAATGGTTTTCAGTGTGAAATATGATAACTATTTCTTCTCTTTACGCTGTTGTCGGTTATAAAAGGATTTATATTTACTGAAACACTATATTTTTCTAGTTGAATTTATCTCTGTAATAAACAAGCAATCAACAGTTAATTATCTGAAAACTTCTTATCCGACTGACTTATAATATGATAAATTCCTAGGAGTTCTTAATTCTAGGAGTTTATGACTGCCCAATAACAATCATGCACCATCTTCTGAAGTGAACTCAATCCGTAATTAAATACAAAGAACTAGAAAAACTGACGAGAATTCAGCGCACCAGTTTTTTAATTGAGAAGATGTTCTTATTTTTCTGCTGAAATTTATTTCTATGCCTGGTATACAGTTACAGGAAAGCCTCAGCAGTAATCAATAGTGTGTGGAAATTTACCTGTCACTGACAAAAAACCGTGGAAATATCTTGTGAGAAACTAATTTTGAGCTCCAAACCGATTTAATTTGAAACATCCTCAGTTGTGAAATTCAAAATATCATGCTCATCTTCCCTTACCTTTACTTTAAAAGAGAATTTTTCTCTCGACAGATTTCTAGCACACAGATTACAGTAAAGTTATTGTAGTTTTACAAACAACCCTGACTTCCAAAGGATTTAAACCTGAACCTAGTTATATAACACATCGCTTTATTTACCACTAGCGGGAGTACTTGATGCCAATTACGTTAGACCGAGAGTAATGCATCTAACAACAGAGAGAACGATACCGCTGTAATCCTTCTCTAATAACGATGCAAAAAAGTACGATTCATAGTCATACATTTTTCAGTCTGATGCGATATAGAACCCATATAAAAAGTTTCGATCGAAAATAAGCTAATTCTCTCTCATTATATCAGCAACAATGGCACTCAGCTTTTAACGATTTTCATCTTTCTAATCAAATGGTTGTCAAAGCTCAAATTCCATTCATTGTTTCACCTATATTCAGTTTTCGTCGATTAAATGTGGCAAAACATTTATTATAATTGATCAGAGATTAATAACGCGAACAAACAAAAAACACACGTTCTTCTTTATATGTATAGATTTTGTAAAACTTGCAAATTTTTGATTAAAAAACTCTACGATTTGTAAGCGAGCAGTGCGCACTTTTCGAAGTAAAACATTTTTATCTCCCACTCGCGAGATTGTTGCCATTGGGAAAAATGAGTGCGAAAATTAGTGTCTTCGGAGCTTTTAATTAATATCTCCCCTGATGAAAGTCGTACGAAGATCGGAACAGTCGAAATGTATTCGCACAAGTTTTTGGAATCAGGAATAATGTATTTAATGTTTGGAAATGCTATTTTTATTTCATTAGAAATTTTTTATTAAGAAACTTTACGATTTAAAAGCGGGCAGTGCCAACAGTTTTCCAAATAAAGCAGATTTTTATCTCCAGTTTGCGAGATTGTTGCCACTCAGAAAAATGAGAACGAAAATGAGCTTTTTCAGAGTTTTTAATTAATATCTCTAATTTTAGCTCCTTTTTTTCGGGGGGGGGCGAAGTGGACGTCGACCTTTTCCAGGATCCAGAAACGAATTGCAGAAAGTTTGGTGACGATAGCTATAGTAGTGACTGAGTTATTAGAGGACAAACCAACAGACTTTCTTCTTTATGTATATAGATTACCATTACTACAAACCATTTAAAATAGCATTTAATATTTAAAACTTGTTCTTATCAACTGTTTTGCTTAAACAAAGCAATACATAAAAATCTGAAGTATTTTGTGCTGTAATTTTTATTTATTACTTTTGTCAGGAAAGAATAATAATTTGAGACATATTTAAATAACTTTAAATTAAAAAAATAAAAATCTGAAGGCTTTAAGATTTTACATTACACCCAAAGGAGCTTTTTTTAACGTTTTTGTGTTACCTTTACGATTAAATATCATGTGTTTCGCACTTAAACCATAAAATTCAATTCAAAACCAACGTCGCAAAATGATTTTAAAATGAGCATACCTTTGGTATTTCCGATACAGTCTCCCGCGCTGGAGATGAAAATGTTTTTTTTTTTCGTACAATGTTGCCATTGCTCGCTTTTAAATCGTTGAGTTTGTTAATGAAAAATTCTTTAAATTTTTAAAAAATATGAAGTGGATAATAAAACAAATTCCAAATTTGGGCTTCCAGATACGTACGTTATTCAAAATTTGATGGTTCTAGGTACCGTTGTTTTATCACAATGTCAGAAAAATACATACATTTATCCAAATTCTTCATTATTTAATTTCTTTAAATATAATAGGGTGCTCTAATATCCGGTGACAACAATTTGAAAAGTGAACGAAATTTCAACGCCAAATGCCAAAACGAAATTAATAGTCCTTCTGGGCAAATTGCTCCTTTGGACTAATTATCTTATCTAAAAAATTAAATTTGCAAGGTATTTACTTCAGAAAAATCTCACGTATCTTTATATGGTACTTTATAGAGAAACTCGATTATTTTCATTGGCTTAGAAATAAAAGGAGGGATGAAAGCTCTGAAGAAAACTGTATATTCCACTGTAAATATGTAAATGTAAATAAGCTTATTTAATGGCATTAATTAATGAATTACTGATATGCTTATGATGTCATGATTTAAATTTAATGTTATATAACAACTTTTTCTCAATATCAATAAAATAATTAACTGGCAATTACGTATTGTATTACGTATTAACCTGAAACAAAAAAATTGCCAACAGCAGCTATCTATTTAAAATGCTGACATAACGAAACATTTTACACACACATATGCAATCGCGTGCTTTCCTCAACGTCTGTATGAAAGCTTTTGTATGCCGTCAGACGTTGTTTTGATGCTACTGCGATTCAATCCTACGCAATGTCGGTTTTATGTAATGTTATCCAATGCATGTAGTCTTAATAAAACCCACAACGCGTCCTCCATCAATTTTTTCTAAAACCCGCTGTATTTTAATAGTTGTGAGAAGGAAAAGAAATTCCAAACATAATTTTCTAAAGAGCTCTGTATGTCTGCGCAGAAGGCTCAATTGTATCTAAGAATAAGCGACAACTTAGCTACTTTCAAATGCTCAAACATCCAACAACTTTCCCGAAGTGGCCTTAAAACCCCCACCACCTTCTCATTCCAAAATCAAAGGGGGGCTGCAAGTGCGGGGGCGCCCCGGCGTCGCTTCGGGGCGCATCCCGTGATAAATTACGTTAAATGCGGGATTTGATTTCCCGGTCATCATACCTAATTATCATTTTGCGGTCTCCCGTTCCCCAGAACCATCCGTCTTTATTAAGACGCTTCTGGGAGGGATACTTTTACACCCCTCAAATTCTAGGGGAGGGAACTGGGGATCGGTTTTGATGAGGGGGAACAGAACTCAGAGGCATCATCAGCCCTATTTGCATATTCTTGGTTGGATAAAAGACGCCCGGGTGACGATGTCTCAGGACCCTTTCTTCCTGCCCTCTTCCCTTACAGATGATTTTTTGGTATTTTCATCTTCCCTGTGCTTTTTGCATTTTTTAGAAAATATTTAGTAGGTGTCATGTGAAAGTGTAGTTCATATTTTCTGATTTTATCAAAAAGTATCGAGAATGTCAGAGTTACGATGAGATTTGTAGTTTTTCACTTCTGCAGAACCGGGACAAACTTTCGAAAATGCTGGCAAATATCTGCAACAAAACAGCAGTTATATGGGTTCCTGGTATTCGAGACTCCAATTATGTTGCCAACTTGTTTTCTTTCTGAGAAAATTCATATTTACCCCTGACTAGTCAATGAATTTTTCATTCTTTTCATCGGTTCAATTTATTTAAAACGTTACCACTCTTCGTTAATATTATTTTTAAAAAACTATTTAAAATTAACATTGAGAAATTTACACTGCTCTTAGAATTGCTTATAACGTTTAATATAAAATTTCGATCATAATGTTAGTGTGCAGTAATATTTTATGCAATAACATTACAGCTATAAGGTATTTCTCCCACCTTCTTCGCATGACTTCGTGGTGTAGTGGTCAGCACACTGGGCGCGTATTCCAGAGGTCCGTGGTTCAAGTCCTGGCAAAGGCGTTGCTCATTTTTCACCTCTCTTGTTTTCTAAAAAACCTAAAGACTCTAACATTTGCATTAACATTTCAAGCAACTACAAACATAATGACCTTGTTTTAATATAGTAAAAAATAAAAACAAGATCATCTGCTTTGTTTCAGGATCAATGTAAATAAAAATTAATTCCATTGTTTTATTTATTGAAATAGAAACGGGTTGCTTGTTGAGGTGATTGAAAATTAATTTCATAACTTAATTGGGGTCTGCTACATCCCCCCGTGATATATGCAGTATTTTATTTTTTAATTAAGCTACAAAAGTGCAAATGACGAAAGAGAAGCCTGTGCTCAGGCGATAACAATTAGAGGAAGTAAACGTACAACAAAATGGGATCGTTAAGTAGAATTGAAAGGATTTTTTCATATCCATAAAAATCTTTCAGTTCTAGTTAACGATCCCAGTTCCAATATTCGTCTTTGCCTTTGTTTTCAAGGAAATTATTTCATGGTTGTTTTCATTGTTCATCCATAGATGACGCCAATAGCTTGACTTCCTTATTTTTATCTTAGTGTCTGAACACAGATTTCTCTTCCGTCATTCTTAAGCTGAAGAAAAAGGTTGTACTTTAAACCTTCGAAACTAGACCTGCAAATTTACGCTACAAATTACTTTGATTCTTACTATCTCTTAAAAGTTACAATAATCTTCTTTCGGCATGTTATTTTAACTAAAATAATTAATAGTGGTATGGTAATCAATACTGAAGTAAATAGTTATCAAAATTATATATTCCAAGAAATTTAGAAAAAAAAAGGAATCAGAAATACTATTTTATTTTATTTTATCTGGAAAATTGAAATGAAATTTAGAATGAACAATTTTGCTTAGAAGCAATTCACGAAAGCCTTCCTCTGGTTAGGCAAATAACGCTTGTGTGCTATGCCGTGTTCAAGTAAACAAATAAAGAAATAAAATTTCGCCTCCCTGAATTATAATAGATGTAATACTAGGAAGAAAACTGCGTAATTATTGAAACTTGCATTTTTTAAGTCTTCAGGTTCTCTTGCATTCAAATATGTCTGAAATTTATCATTACTTGAGGATTCGTATGAAGGGAATTTTGACCATTTTCGAAAATTATTGTTCGGTTTAATATAGCGCCCTCCAGAATCAGCACCCTCTTGCAAGAGAAGCCAACTTTAGCTAGCATATAGTTGAAGAATGTACGCAGCGGATCTATGGTGAGTTCGCTCGTTCTGCTTTGTCTGTGCTAATAGAGCACCTAACTTGTAACTTTGTACATTATGTGAATAATTAAACATTTGTATGGCCTAACTTATTTAATTTTATTTCGAACCAGCGACATTAGCTCTCGTAATTTATCGCTCGTATTTCTACCAAACAATTATTAGTCCAAACGGGCAATTTGCCCTGAAGGACTATTAATTTTGCGTTGGTTCGCTATAAATGTTGGTTCACTTTTCAAATTGTTGCCACAAAATATTAGAGTTCAATAATATATTTAAAGAAATTAAATAATGAAGAATCTGCATAATTGTGTGTATGTTTCTCGTATTGTGGTAAAGCAAAGGTACCTAGAGCCATCCAATTCTGAATAACGTACGTTTCCACCCGAATATGGGCATCATCATTCCAAATTCCAAATTTGGAATTCGTTTTATTATCGATTTCTTATTTAGTAAAACTTTAACGAATTTTTGAATAAAAAACTCGAGGATTTCAAAACGAGCAATGGCAGCACCGTACGAATAAAAAAAAGCATTTCTGTCTCCAGCGCGCTAGACTGCGTATTAGAAATTCGAAAGATATGCTCATTTAAAAATTATTTTGCGATGTTTCTATTGAACTAAATTTTATGGTTTAAGTGCGAAGAACATGATATTTAATAAATAAAGGTAGCCCACAAAAACGTTAAAAAATGTCAAAACTGGAAGCTTTCAGATTTTTTTATTATTATTATTTTATTTTTGTAATTTTTCCCTTCTTTCATCGATCATTTTCCACCTCCTCACAGGGTGCCTTCGTGGTTTAAGCAAAAACAGTGCGACTAGTAATAAAAGTCCGGAGCTCAAATCTCGACGAAGGTATCGCTGATTTTTCCTGAATAACAAGTTACTCTACATTTTAAGTTCAAAGAATATGATTTCTAAGTATTTTAAGAGTACGTTTTCTGAATTTGTATTTTATAAACTTAAAAAGGAAAGCAATGGAAATGCATTTTGAGTATTTTCTTTACATATTAATATGTATTTCTGATATACGTGAAAATTAATTTTATACCTTTTTACTTCCTTATACGAAGTAAAAAGGAAGTATTGTAATCGCGAAAAATTTCGGGTATCATATTTCAACGAAAATATCTATTTTGACCGCTATCGAATGCAATTTAAAGATGTTTTTGCTCGATATCTGAACGTAACGACAGAGTAAAGGACTCTTTTTCCCCCCAAAAAAACTTGTGAAACTCATTTAAAATGGATTCTGAAGAGAATTTTTCGTGGCGTCTGTGCGTACGTACGTATGTATCTCGCATAACTCAAAAACGAGTAGCCTCGGAACTTTGAAATTTTGTAGATACGACTGCTATAACTCGTAGATGTGCAACTCCTGTTTGAGTTGCAATCGGCCTCACTAAAATTATATAAATATATGCAGATATGTATCCACTCTGTTACTCGACTCAGTGATCTGAGTTTCTTTATTCTTATATGTTTGTAAATTGGGCTTTTGTTGCTTTAAAAATAATTTAATTATGTTGTTCCTACCTTCTGGTTAAGGTTTTTATGCCTTTATTCAATCTGCATGCAATATTTGTAGAATTATCAAGAATTTAAAAATTGTTCAAGTGCGACTAAGCCTAATCATTGTTCTCATGGCGGCCATATTTGTTTACATTTGAAACTTAGTAGAATAGTGGATTTGTTGCCAATCTAGAGAAACTAAGCTTCGCAACAACAATGATAACGCCTTCTTTTACTATTGCGAATTAAATCATGCTTATTCCATTCTTTGATTTATTCAAGGAAATATATGTTTAAGATTTACTTCTTAATTTTTAACATAGATGTTTTGTGCTTTTATGTATTTCTGCCTTGTTCCGAAGTGAGGACTGAATTAATTGAATGAGAAATACTGAATCGTCTGTGAAAAACTGTTTCTTTTCTTTTCTTTTTTTTTTTCTTGCCTTATTTCTTTTATACATCGTTTTAGATTTATTATTTGTTGTAGTATTTGAATAGAACATGTGGCAACGATTGGATAATTCTTCAAATGATATAAATTTTGTGCATTATGAGTTGTAAAATGAATGAATTGTGAAGTGAACCTAACGTCAGAGTGTCGAATTTTAAAGGGTGCATTTATTCAATTATGATTTATGCGCTTTCGACGAAGTAGATTTAATTCAATCCAATAAGTTGAAATGAAATGCAAGGAAAATACGTATAATTTAATATTCCGTACAAGAAAAGTGGCGTGAAGTACACATCAGATTTTTTGCTCATAATTTTCCGCTTGCACATTTATCTTTGAGTTAAATTTAAAAAAAATACTAAATGTATATGTAACTCATCATTCTAATATCTAGGCCTTGGATAAAATATCCCAAAAGTTACCACATTTTGTATTGCATTGTTTCAAGTAAAACAAAGGAAATAGCCATCAGCACTTTTCTAGAGTCCCCTTTGCATTTTTTCACGCAGCAGACGTTACATTATTTGCTATTACTAATAATAAAATCATATTTTATCTGTAGAAAACATGATTTTCATTGAATATACATTTCAGACGCATTCAGAAAACATCAAATTCACGCCCGGGGAGTTGATATTCATTACACACAACCACACGAAATATGTCACATGCCTGTGTTACATGGTATCATTTCATCAGAGGCACATGCCATGAAAAACCACATTCTCCAATATGCAGACGCAGATAACACTAGCATTCAAGCCGAAGAAACAGACAAACTATGGAATGCAATTAGACTTTCTTCTACCACGCGTTCTTTTTTTCTGCTGAATCCGGAACAAATCGGATCCGAGGGATGGAGAAAGGGTTATTGTAGGAAAGTATTCCACAACGTCGACGTCGCGCGTGATTCACTTTTCACCATTCCCCCAACTCTCGGAATTCGTCGTCTGTTGTTCCTGATTGCGATCCGGTGAGATTCGAAAAAATATGCAAAGTGTATCAGGAAAGATACGACATTGACATTCAGATGAAAAATGGTACAAGTCTTACATACCATGCGTGTTATATTCTGCCGCAAAAATGTTACCCAAATATGCTTTCAGAATACGTGCTATACGACTCTACGTTTGCCTTATCATTATATCAAGGGGATTATATACAATTATTTCATCGAAGTTAAAGCACTTTTGACTTCTTTATTAACCAATCAGAAAGCAAATATAATAGGATACGAAAAATTAAAAAAGGAAAAAAATTTAATCTGAAGGGATTAAGATTTTAAATTACATTCAAAGGGGTGTTTTTTAAAATTTTGTGTGTTACCTTTATTTATTAAATATCATGCTCTTCGCACTTAAACCATAAAATTCAATTCAAAAGCAACATCGCAAAATAATTTTAAATTGAGCATATCCTTAGAATTTCCGATACACAGTCTCGCGCGCTGGAGATAAAAGTGTTTTTTCTGTACAATGTTGCCATTGCTCGCTTTGAAATCCTCGAGTTTTTTAATAAAAAATTCGTTAGAGTTTTACAAAATATGAAATCGATCATACAACAAATCGCGAATTTCACATATGGGCTTCCAGATGTCCATATTCGGATGAAAACGTTCAGTATTCAAAATTCGATGGCTCTAGGTACCGTTGTTTTATCACAGTGCGAGAAATGTACATGCATTTATGCAGATTCTTCATTATTTAATTTCTTTAAATATAATACGGGGCGATAATATTCGTTGGCAACAATCTGAAAAGTAAAACAACACTTTTAGTGAATTCACGCAAAATGCAAAAACAAAATTAATAGTTCTTCTGGGCAAATTGCCCCTTTGGACTAAAAAAAAAAGGAAAAAATAAATAAATAAAATATGAAAGGTTTCAGGTTTTAAATTGCGTCCAAAGGGCCGTTTTTTTAACGTTTTGTGTTACCTTTATTTATTAAATATCATGTTCTACGTACTCAACCCGTAAAATTCAGCTCAACAACAATATCGCAAAAGGGCGGTTTTTTTTTTTATCTGTTAAATATCATGTTCTTCGCACTTGAACCGCATAAAACTCAATTCAACAGCAATATCACAAACTATTTAAAAACAGGAAAATAGCATATCTTTAGAATTTCAGATAGACAGTCTCGTGCGCTGGAGATAATTTTTTTTTCACTACAGAGTTGCCATTACTCGCTTTGAAATCATTGAGTTTGTTAAAAAAATTTCGCTAAAATTTTACAAAGTTTGAAATTGATAATAAAACAAATTCGAAATTCAAATTTCGGGCTTCCAAGCGCCCATGTTCAGGTAAGGACTAATTAAAAACCTCAATGGCCGCGGGCGTTTTTTAAGCATTTTGTGTCTTACCTTTTATTTATTAAATATCATGTTGATCACACTGAAACCATCAAACTCAATTCAACAGCAATATCACACAATATTTAAAATCTCCATAACTTTAGAATTTTAGATAGATAGTCTCGTACGCTGGAGATAAAAATGCTTTTCTTTCGTAGAGTGTTGTATTGCTCCCTTTGAAATCGTTCAGTTTGTTACTCAGAAATTCGTTAAAGTTTTACAAAATACGAGTATGAAATAAACAATAAAACAAATTCCAAATTTGGGCTTCCAGATGCTCATATTCGAGTGGAGGACTACGTTATTAAAAATGTGATGTCTCTAGCTACCGTTGCTTTCTCACAATGCCAGAAACATACATACACCCATGCAGATTCTTCATAATTTAATTTCTTTAAATATAATGCAGGGCTCTAACATTGGACGGCAAAAAATTGAAAAGCGAAGCGCTGTTTTATGGTGGACGATGCAAAATGCCGAATCGAAATTAGTAGCTCTTCTGGGCAAATTGCCCCCATTGGCTAAGAAATCAGAAAGCTTTCAGATTTTATATTGATGCCAAAGAGGAGTTTTCTTCATTTACACACATACACGTTTCAAGAGCATTTCGGCTAATGTCCGTTTGGTTTAAAAATACTTAAAAACAGCATATCTTTAGAATTTCTGATAGGCAGTCTCGCGCGCTGGAGATAAAAATGTTTTTCTCTCGTGCAGTGTTGCCATTGCTCGTTTCGAAATTGTCGAAATTGATTTTTAATCAAAAATTAGTTAAAGTTTTACAAAATATGAAATAGATAATAAAATAAATTTGAGCTCCTAGGTGCTCATATTCGGGTGGAGGGCTAGATTATTCAAAATTTGATGACTCTAGCTACCGTTGCCTTTTCACAGTGCGAGAAATATGCATACAATCATGCAGATTCTTCGTTATTTAATTTTTTTAAATATAATGTAATGCAAATAGTACTTGGTGGCAACAGTTTCAAAAGTTATAAAATGCTTTTAAGCAAAATGTCCTTTCGAGACTAATAGCCCTTCTGGGTTAAAAACCTCTATGGACTAAAAATAAATATTTTCCCATGGTGCATTATTTGAAACTGCTGGACGTAAAGCCTCTTCATCGTTTTTCAACGTTAAATGCCTTGCCGCGAAATGATAAATGATATATAAATTAATTGAATGAGAAATACTGAATCGTCTGTGAAAAACTTTTTTTTACATCATTTTAGATTTATCATAGTATTTGAATAGGACATGTTGCAACGATTAGATAGTTCTTCAGATGATAAACATAATTTTTGTGCATTCTGATTTATAAGATGAATGAGATGTAACGCTGTTAAGTTAGCCTAGCGCCGGAGTGTCGCTCTGGTAAACAAACATAGTGAATTTTAAAGAGTGCATTTATGCTATTGTGGTTTATGAGTTATCGACGAAGTACATTTAGTTGAATCCAATAAGTTTAAATGATATAATTTAATATTCCGTAGAAGGAAGTCATGTGGTGTAGACATCAGATTTTTGTTATATAGGGCACATAATTAATCTCATTAATGTCAATTAAGGCAATTTCTTTAAAATTAATGTAACTTCTTTAAATTCATGTATCAGAATTAAATTTTCCCTACCCCAACATTTCGCTTTGCGAGCCCTGTGTGTCTTCATAAAGACACACAGGGCTCGCGAACATAGGGACTACAAAAACAGCCACAGTTTATGAAACGCTGTTTTAGATTATCATCGTGAATCACATAAACTCGGCTTCATTTTTTGAAAATAAAAGAAATCAATCGTGTCCTTAATGCGGAGTTCATAGCCCCAGCAAGACGGAAGCCACTTTTCTTCTCACCATTTTGTCTTCAGCGGGCCCTGTGCCAGTAATAAAGAAACCGGACTGGAAATGAGATTAAGCCCCGCTGCTGGGAATCCATCTGCATATAAGGCAGAGATTATACGCGCTGCGATTGCAGATGCATCCCTTCCTCTTGCGCCAACTCCACCCCTTCAACCCCCCAGCTCGTACTTGTCGACGACTCTTCTTCCTGACACGCGGGTAGTCGACAAATAGAGTTATGGATTGTTTTGTTGTCTTTTCATTCTCCGGTTCTACAAAGCGAACATGTGTCCTGGAGTTGGTGTGCAACGTATTACGAGATTTTGACTCTTAGTTTCTGCCTTTGCTGTTCAAGGAAATTATAAGCTCTCAAAATATGCCCATGGAAAATAACCCCCACTTGTGCTACTAATTTCTTTTGCCTTACGAGTAACATCTAAATGTTAGTTAGGCTTTAGTAAGTCAATATCTATTTGAAAATTAATTTGAAGTAAAATCCGGACACCATAAAAGTGGCTTGATCCCTTTTCTTCAGGCAATTTGTTAAATATTTGGCATTGATAGCCTGAAAAGTGAAATACATATAGAATGACCGTATTCTAAAAGGGAAATGCATTGGAGTTCGGGGTTTGGTTTGGTTTATTAGATTTACGGCACAGCACTCGAGGGCTATCTGTTTAAGCGGAAGGATACCTTCGGGGAGGACCTTTTAAGAGAAACTAGCTCGTATCTATATTATACATGGGGAAAAACACGAAAACGTCCATGCAGCGAGCCGGTTTGCCTGGATTCGAACCGAGGTCGGAACCCGAACCGACTCTACAGCCGGTGCAATCCGTGAAGCAACACCGGGCGGCAGAGTTTTAGGCTGCGAAATATTTACAATTTAGGAAGGATTACAATATTCGGATATTAACAATTTAGGAATTTCCTGTTATTTAGGAAGGAACCGAGCTGCAGAATTTTGGAGTCGCAGAGTTTACACCGGGCGGCAAAAAGTTTAGCGCAGACCCTGATCAGAACTACGAGTGTTCAGTGACTTTACCGTTCGGACCTTGAGTCTCGTGTTTTAGTAGCTTATCAGAAAAATAGGAAGGAAATGCGATTTCGGATACACTCCATGAGATTGGAAACACATAAAAATATAAGAGGATTGTAAAGAAGGAACAGAGATAAAAGCAAAAGATAAAATAGAAATAAAACAAAGATAAAACGAAAAAGGTAGGAAAATAAGAACAAAAAGTAAGTAAAGAAACATAGAGTAATACATACATTTACCGATCCAAGTTCTTAAATCTGTAACTGAAACTGGCATCACACTGGAAATATAACAAGATGATAAAGGAGGAATACATACGAAAATACATTCAAAAGTTAAAAGAAAATTATAGAAGAAGTACACAAGAACTTCCCTTAATCAGTAGCAACATGATCTCGCCGTTTCCGGATAAAAGATTTTTTGGATAATCGAATATATAATTTTAGAACTTTATCTATTAATTAGAAATTACACCATGCCACAGACGAAAATCATGCACCTTTTTTTAGATTTCAGAAAAAAAAAACAACATTTTAAAAGTACCACGTATTATCAGCACATGAAATTTCTGAATTTCGTAGTATGTCATAGCTGCCTGTTTTCAAGATTGTCACTATACTTTTGATAATTTTTTTATGCATACATGCAATCAAGCTTCTTCACATTATGTACTGACACAGATGAAGATTTCTCAGGAAATCTTCTACAAACCTCTGTCAGATTTCTTCTATCAACTTCCTCATCTTTATCCTCCCCTCCTCTTCGCCATCTTGCTCCTTTCCTAGTACAAGTCCAATTGTTTCGTTGTCGTCTCGAGACAGTGTGACGAAAGCAAAATTTTCTGCATACACCCATGTTTGAATTTCTTCTTCACTAATGCTAACATTCTCCGAAAAGGTCTTTAGGCATTTCATTTTGGAGCAGAAAATGTGAAAAATGGGCGGACTCGAACTCCAGACTCTCCGATGCTAGCCGGATGTGCTTCCAATTACACTACGTTGTAATGAGGGAGAAAATACCTCACAAAATTCAAGATGTCAGGCGTGTATGCCGGCTTTGTTTTTAAACCAAAAGAATCTTCGTCACTCCATTTGTTATTATTTTGAACAGCTTCCTTTATTCTCTTGTTTCCCACCTACGATTCGGTACTAGAGTGAGTTTTCTGGATAGCATTTTATGTAAAAGAGGTCGAACTAGTCAATTACATTTATTTAATTTCAATACATATTACGGTGATACAGGAAACAGACCAAAATGTCGCCAAATTAGGTGATTTTTGGCTATTTCTCGCCAAATTTGGCGGAAAATATGTCATTAAAACCATTATCAGCTTGGCGATATCTCGTCAAATTGCCGAGATTCCAATTTGCTCAATGTCAAATGCACTTGCCCTGAATTCTTCCTTTTGCAGCATAGCTTCTCCTTAATTTTTTCATGACACAAAAGATATACACAAATTTTAATTATAATTCTAATAAAATTACCGATCTATGAACAAAATTCGTAACAACATTTTTACAATAGAACGAACCCTTATAAATTTGAATACTTACATAACAGAGAATTACTTCAAGCGTATATATGTAAGGTACAATAAAATACGATCGCTACGCTAAGAAATGATTGACAACCTTAAAATTGACTATTCCAAATTTAGTGTTCTCTCCCTAAATTCCTCTGTTCTCCCAAATTCCGGATCTTTCCATGTTACATAATGTTGCTTGAAAAGTGGAACTGAAATCTAAAATTAACCAATCATACCTTAGCTATACTTATACACCTACTTAGTATAAATACTGCGTCGCAAGCAATTACGTCACTTATTCCTTTTTTCCTGACTTCTGCCATGCAAATAACTCTACGCTGCTTATGCTTTCCTGTCTAAGATGTTTACGTCGTAGTTTTAAAACTAGTGTACATAAGAATTATTGTATTTAATTATAATTGGATAAACGTCTACCAAAATAATTTGATATGTGTCAAACTAAAGATTCGTCAAAATCCAGTTTTCTGTTAGTTTTCATCTGTATGCCTTCACTCTCAGCCATGGCTATTATCAAAAATTAAAAGTGTCGGTGTTTTCTACGCAATTAAAATACAGGGTGTTTATAAAGTCCCGGATCCATTTTGATGTTCAATAACTCATAAAATAATAAAGATAGATTAAAATTAATAACATAAATGGTTAGATAGACTCAAAAAGTTTCATGACCCTTGTCAATGAACCCTTGTCAACGTGTGCTCCCTTCGTCGCACGGAGAATATCAAGTCGATATTCAATTTCACGCCAGGTACCGGCAAGCATGTCGGCATCCACAGAGGCTATTGCTGTTGTCATTCTGGCTTTTAGGTCATTGATGTTCGACACTCTCCTCCTGTAAACGTTGTCCTTTACAAATCCCCAAAGGAAAAAGTCCAGCGGCATTATATCAGGTGATCTGGGAATTGGACCTCCTCGCCCAATCCATCTTTCTGTAAAATGGTCATTCAAAGAACTAGGAACCATGGTACCCCAGTAAGGTGGTGCACCATCTTGTTGCAAAAAGGCATGTGGCTGAAGCTCTTCTAGTTGGGAAATAGGAAGTTTTCCAACATGTCTAAGTATACGACTGATGAGACCGTCTTTTTCGTAAGAGAGAAAGGCCTAATGATTCAGTCGTGCATTAGTCCACACCACACATTAACCTTTGGGGAATCCCTTTGTGCCTTACGATATTCAGATCCCCATATGCGCACATTATGGCGATTAACAATGACAAAAAGACGAAAGGATGCTTCGTCGGAGAACATTATGCGCTTCAGAAATTCAGTATCGTCTTCTATCCTCCTTAGAATATCTGTTGCAAAGGCCATCCTCCTAGGCCTATAATAATAGGCAATAGTTGCCAAAAACAAAAGAGAGAAAAATACAATTAATAAGCAAACGATATTTAGAAAAGTACAGATATTTAGACTGGAAAATTAAATTATCTGAAATTAAGCACACGCGCAGACTATATTTACAAAAGTAAAGATATTCAAACCTGAAAAGGAAAATATATAAGTTATTCCATCAATAAATGCCATAAGTTTGTTTATATCTTCATTATTTTATGAGTTATTAAACATCAAAATGGGTCCGGGACTTTATAAACACCCGGGGTGAAGTTGCCACGGCATTTACACACACACACACACACATATATATATACGAGTATATGGGGTAGTTGCAGTTAAAGAGAATAAACAATATTTTACACTACAGATATGTATCAAGGGGGGCTATGCGACAGTGACCTAGCAATACAGCTATATGAAGAAGCTCGCCTCTAAATACGAATCCGTCCACTTGAGTGCTCAACACTGAACAAACCTAACACAAGTACTTATTATTCCATCAATTCTTCTTCGAATCTCTAATCAAATATTAATGTAGAACAAGCTGAATATATGAATGACATAAAAAATGAGCCATAGGAATAACAACAATTAGTGATTCATCTTAAGTTTTCAAGTGTTGCTCTCCATCCAAGGCGATGGGAATCTGTGAATCCTAAACCCAAATATCCCATCCTGAAGAATGTCCGTATCGAAGTAGGTGAGTGCCTTCTTGACTTCTTTAATCCGAGGCAACCAACCTGTTCCGGAAGTTCAGTAGCTCCAGCACTTGACTAGAGAGGAGCAGTGGGACCACCAGCGCAGTAGTGCGTAGACTCTGAATTGGGCGAGGTTGGGTACTTGATGATATCACGGCTGTTGACACCACTCAAGGAGTGCTTATGTGTCGACACGTTTCTGACGGTATAAGACTAAGAAAGTAAGCATAATAGACTAAGCTGATCCTGAAAAAGCTCTTGTGTTGATTGACCATAACGATATTGCTGAGAAATCTAAGGAAAGTCCGATTCAATTAGATAAAATGGTGATTAAATCTTCTGCTAAATATGGCTTTATCGTTTATTTGCCATCAGGAAATACGCACTTTTTCATAGGTGAAATTTAATTGAAATAATGCTACGACTTGGGTGATTTCCAGCAATATTTTTACAAATAACATCAAACTGGCGCAGACTCTTATTTGTGTATTTGCGGATTCAAAGGCGGTGTTTTAATGCGACTTCTCTTTTGTCTGTTAAGGATGAATATAAAGGAATGAAATAAAAATCTGAAAGGTTTCAGATTTTATATTACGTCTAAAGGAGAGTTTTTTTAACTTTTAGTGTGTTACCTTTCTTTATCAAATATCATGTTCTTCGCACTTAAACCATAAAATTCAATTCAACAGCAATACCGAAAAATAATTTTAAAATGAGCATATCTTTAGAATTTCCGATACACAGTCTCGCACGCTGGAGATAAAAATGTTTTTCCCCCCGTACAGTGTTGCCATTCCTCACTTTGAAATCGTTGTGTTCATTAACGAAAAATTCTTTAATATCTGACAAAATATGAAATGGATAAATAAAACAAACTCGAGATTCCAAATTAGGGCTTGCCGCCAGAACACTTCGTTGTTTAAAGCTAACTCTTACTACTCTCGATTGTATTGTACGTTCCTGCTAATATTCGTGCTTGTTAATTTAATCAAGGACCAACTACATTACATAGTTTTGTACAGTTTCAGCTATGTTTATTTTAGGTTAGCAATGAATTAGTTTATTATTTTCTTACCTTCAGTTAAAGCCCAAGTGGAGGCTTTTCTGTACGATCGTGTAAGGGACCATCTGTGTTCTTAGTCTGAAATAATAAAGGGTGAATTTAACCCTTCTCTGGACTTCATTTCATTTACACACTCGGACTCAGCGACAAATCGCTACATAGTTCAATAAGTCTCTACTAAGTTAAGCATAAACAAAGTAGTTAGAAACATTGCAAGTGAATAGAAGTAAACTGCAACTAAAACTTCACCTGTATTATAATCTACGTATTTCTTCTCAGTCCTCATAAAATGTGATTCGCCCCTCCCTTCCCTTACTTCAAATATATTAATATTAATCTGCGAAAAGTTCAGATGTAATTGTTGAAGAACGGGAGCATATGTTGCTCCAATTTAGCTGTGTATGTCAAGAACGAAGAACTATTCAACCAGATGCAAGAATGAAATGTCCTAATTTCCACGAAAGAAGCCTTCACTGAAGAAGTGATTGTTTTATAAATTTAAGATACTAACTTAGCTAACAGAGTTCTGTAACTTTCATTTGTGTGAACAATAAATGTGTTTTCTTTCTTTGAAAATCGGTAATGTTAAATGCGATATCCTTTCTCACTACTTAGATATATGGCTCGCCAACATGGGTCATTAGGACCAACCTAACAATTCCTAATCTGTGTAATCTTATACAGTGTTGTAGCAGAGAGCTTCTCATAAAATAATTTTTCACTTAATAAAGGTATTTTTTAAGTATATAGTTTGATAACACACCGCAGTCTAATTTTCATCGAGTGAAATTCATCACGATTTTGTCTTTTATTAAGAATGTTATGTCCGTACACTAACACGCTCTTTCTTCATACCAAATATAAATCCCTTTGAAGTAAAAAGGAAGTATTGTAATAGCGAGAAATTTCGGGTATCATATTTCAGTGAAAATATCCATTCTGACCACTATCGAATGCAATTTAACAATGTTTTTGCGTGATATCTGAACGGTCAGAATAAAGGAATCTTTTTTTCCCCAAAACAATTATAAAACTGATTTAAAATGGATTCTGAATGAAATTTTGTATACGAGGACTGCTATAGCATGTAGATGTGCACCTCCTATTTTGGTTGCAATCGGTCGCACCAAAAGTATATAAATATATATACATATATATAAACTCTGTTACTCGACTCAGTGAGCTCAATTTCTTTATTCTTATATGTTGGTAAATTGTGCAATTTTTGCTTTAAAAATGATTGAATTGTGTTGTTCTCATCTTCCAGTTAAAGTTTTTATGCCTTTAGTTAACCTGCATGTTTTAGTTGTAGAATTATCAACAATTTAAAAGTTTTTTTAAGTGCAACTATACCTAATTATTTTGCCATAGCAGCCATATTTGTTTACATTTGAAACTTAGCAGAATAGTGGATTTGTTGACAATCTAGAGAAACTAAGTTTCACAGCAACAAAACAACAAAGATAACGCTTTCTTTTATTATTGAGAATTAAATCATGCTTAATCCATTCTGGAATTTATTCGAGGAAAGAAGTGCTTAAGATTTACTTCGTAATTTTTAACGTAGATATTTTGAGTTTTTATGTATTTTTGCCTTGTCGCGAAGTGAGGTCTGAATTAATTGAATGAGAAATACCGAGTCGTCTGTGAAAAACTGTTTCTTGTATTTGTTTGTTTGTTTAATTTCTTTTACACATGGTTTTAGATTTATCATAGTACTTGAATACAGCACGTGGCAACGATTAGATAATTCTTCGGATGATACACATAATTCTTGTGCATTCTGAGTTATAAAATAAATGAGATGTAATGCTGTTAAGTCAGCCTAGCGCCGTAGTGTCGCTATGGTAAACAAATATATTGAATTTTAAAAAGTGCACTTATTCTATTGTGGTTTATGTGCTATCGACGAAGTAGATCTAATTCAATCCAATAAGTTTAAATGAAATGGAAAATGCGTATAATTTAATATTCCGTACAAGGAAGTCATGTGGTGTTATAAGGTTTCAACTGTAATCTCTTAATCTTCTTGTTAAACATTCGCTGTGAAACCCTATGTGGAGGACAGTGAGCAAATCTAGGCTGTCCTTTAGTGTTCAAGAACTATAAGTCAGAAGGAGGGTTTAAAGGACCTTTTAATTCAAATAATTACAACTCTCCGACTTGAGAGTAAGCCACTACTTGGGCTGAACAAAAATAATATAAAATAAAGCATGTTAACAATTCAATTTACCTAAGTTTAACTTTAAGTAGGACGGCGAGGGAAGCCTAACTCTCAGTGACATGCAATAATGCGAATTTCATGAGTAAGAACTAGTAAATGCAATTGCCTATGAAGGCGAATTTTCTCTAGACAGAGGAAATATTTGCGCGCACAGCCTTACGGCGATAAATCCAAGACTCTCTCCCTTTTTCTCGTTAACTCCTGCCTTTTAAACTGCTATCAGATATATGCGATTTGTATAATAATCTCGCTAGCGCTAAATTCGGGAAGCAACTGAAACTTCCAGATATCGATAGGAAAGTTTAAACTAAAAATAACTTGGTTAGTTAAAATAATGAATGCTAGAGTGTACACATCAGATTTTTTAAACAAAAGAAAATAAATATTTTACAAAATGAGAAAAAAAAAAGAGTTTCAGATTTTAGCCATCGCCCAAAAGAATTTGTCAAGGTTTTTTACGCTCTCGTTGAGCTCGCAGTCTATTGGTCTGTTGTTACACTCACTCTTAGTACTTCACATTTTTTTAGCTTAATTATTTAAGCTTTATTATTAAGCCTCATTTTTTCGCACTTACGCCATATGCAATTCAACAGCAAAATTACAAAATTTTTAAAAGCAGCATAATTCTATACTTTTAGAATTTCCGCAATGGTGTTAAGTGTTGGCATACATTTTTCTATTTTTTTGCTTTTATCAGTTCGTCATATCAATGTTCAGTTTTCTTACTAACAGCTTTATAAAACTCTTTTTTTGTCTTTTTATTATTAACGTTTTTTGTGTTTACTTTGTTAATTAAATATCACGTTCTTAAAACTTACGTCACATAAAATTCAATCCAGCGACAAATCACAAAATATTTAAAAACAGCATGTCTTTAGAGTTTCCGATAAACAATCTCGCTCGCTGGAGGTAAAAATGTTTTATTCTGTAAAATGCTGGGACTGCTCACTTTGAAATCGTTGAGTTTCTTAATCAAAAATTCGTTAAAGTTCTGCAAAATATGAAATAGATCATAGAAGAAATTCGAAATTCTGAAATTCGGGCTTCCAGGTGTCCATTTTCGGGTGGAGGCCTATGTTATTTAAAATTTGATGGCTCTGGGTACCGTTGTTTATGCGAAATCATACATACACTCATATTCTTCATTATTTAATTTCTTTAAATATAATACAAGGCGGTAATATTTGGTGGCAACAATATGAAAAGTTATACAACGCATTTAAGTATTTCCACGCAAAATTCCGTTTCGAGACTAATATCCCATTCGGGACTTTGAATTAATGTATATGTAAAAAAATAGAAAATGTAAAAAAAAATTTTTAAATAGAATAAAATGTAATAAAAATTTATATAAATAAAACAAAAAATAATTATTAAGTATTTTAATTTTATTTCTTTATATAAAAGTATCGATATTGATATATTAATATTAATATTATTATTATGTTTTAATATATTGATTATTTTTATCATAAATTATTGTTATACATATACTAATTATTTTTTATTTTTTTAAACAAAAAAATTCACGCAAATGAAATAAAATTAAAAAGATTTTCATCGTTTACCGCTTTTAAGAATGGATTAAGAATATTAAGAATTTTCCTTCTGTTTCATAAATATATTTTGGGACCGAACGCTAAAAATCTTTGGACAAAACTTTATGTTTAGCTTATCATCAAAAACACTTACCTTTAGTCACACTTGAGGTATTTGCTTGTGACATGGTTTACGTATAAATCCCCTCGGTGCAAAAACAATTTATTAATTTTTTAATAGTAATATAAATAAGAAATCAATAATTAAGATACAATAATACGCCGAACAAATATTTATTTAGAAGTCAAACAACAAAAGTCAGCGTTATATTTTCAAATTCTGTGAAAATTTGAAAATATAGCACTGATTTTTGTTGTTTGTCTTCTAAACTAAGAAATCAATACTTTTAAAATTATTATGAGTTGTTTCAAGTTGTATTTTACAACTTCAAATTATACTGGATATCCCTACAACCATCGCGAAGCTCTTATCACTTTTCGCCAGTATTGTTCGCAAGATAAGGGGCAGAAAGAATAAACATATTGCTATGTGCTTCTATGCATTTTAAGTTCTTGTATATTTTTAGTTTGTTTATTTCTCTTGCACAACAAATGAAGAATTAAGATTTTGAGTTCATAATATTGTTGCGTGCGTACAGGTTCGTTATGGATTGAATGCACAAGTCGTAAAAAAAGTTACCAAAAATTTATTCTTTCTTCAAGAAATAAATCAAAATGCTGAAAAATATTTCTTCAGAGATATTCGCACAATATCACAATATCTTAAACGTTTGGCAAAACTCAATTCAAAACAAATAAACTAATTCTATCTCACAGCGAAATCGCTACGATATTCGATCTCACAGCAAATTCGCTACGGTCAATAACAGCATTAAGTAAACAACAGTTCGCTTAAATCAACAGCAACTGAGCTGAGATGTTTTTAATCTGGCTTTTATAAGCTTTTTAATCAGCACGAGATCATTCTCTTATTAGCTAGCACAATCTCGATTTTTATAGATTTTTCTGCATGGCAACAGTAATTACGAGATATTTATTTATTAAACATTAAATGCATGCGCTCCTTTATTTTTTTATTTTTTTTTGACGTTGCTTCAAAAATCGTCTGCGTTGCACGGGAAATATAAAGCAATTTTAATTGCAATTCTAAATAAATAGCCAAATAGATGTGAAATTTCTAACAATATATTATGCTATAAAAACAATAATTATATTATCTTTAATAATGAAGTTCAGATTTTCACGTTCCGTTAAATGTTATTATATTGTAAGGTTTATCCTAAGTTTATTAGCAGTTATTTTAAGTTTTTTATCTTTCCTATCTTATTCTAATTTCAGTTTACAGTTTCCTGCCAGAATGTAATTTCAGAAATGCAGTAAATGCAAATGAGAAAGAGTACTATTGAAGTCGATGTTTCACCAACTTCGAGAGAGAGAGTCTGATTTCCTGATTAGCGCGCGTTTGCCTTTGGCTGCATTCTCTCTTAGTTACTACGTTCGGCCATACCTTAGGCCCTTGCTTGGCTTCGCCGATTTAATTAATACTTAGGGACCAACTATTTAGATTTCTGATAGCTTCGTCTATACCTTTCAGATAGCTTAGTTAAGCTAGTTTAGTTTAATTTAAATTTATTATTATTTAAGTTCAAGCCCGAGTGGAGGCTTTGTGTAAAGTTCCAAGTAGGAACTGATTGTAAATATTCTGAAAAATAAAGGGCAGTAAACCCTTCTTACGTGTTTTGTTCACACAGTTAAACAATTATTCGCTTTTTAGTGTTCGTGGGGTTCTAAGTTAGAACTTTAGAATTAAATAAGTAAAACCCTACAATATTATTTAATTTTTGTGCAGATACGTAGGAGAATTTTCTATAATTGTACTCTTTAGTGGAATCCGAATGGTACTTGTTTTTTGATTGTCTGTGAAAGCATGTTTGAATAGCTTTCAGAAAATAAGTACTTTTAGGACACATATAGAATGATTACCTCCTCCTGCAAAAAACAGATGAACATGTGGCAGTTAAACTAATTTTATGTGGTAAGTTTTATTTTTCTTTAAAATTTCAAAAAGTTGATAAATTTCTGAGCAATATATTTCGGTTTATTAAAGATTGATTACTTATACAGTACCAATCGTTTGTTAATGTACATTAAGAATTTGTCAAAAATGCAAGCCTAATGCTCCTTCTAAAATGCATACTCCTAACTCTGAAATATGAATTACTTTAAATATGAGAAAGATTAATTTATTTTATAGTAACATCTTTTTATCCCAGAAGAAGTATTAGTCTCGAAACCGCATTTTGCGTCGAATCGCTATAAACGACTGTATCAATTTTCAAATTGTTGCTACCAAATATTGTCGCCTTGTGTTACAGTTAAATTAAATAACTAAGAATCTGCATGTATGGTTCTCGCACTGTGAAAAAAACCACTTTACTAAGTCATCACAATTTGAATAAAGTAGTCCTCCACCCGAACATGAGGACCTGGAAGTCCGAATTTGGAATTTGTTTTATTATCTATTTCATATTTTGTAAAACAAATGTTTGAAAAGTGAGTTTTTGAATAAAAAGTAATTTTTTATTCAAAAACTCAATTATTTGAAAGCCAGCAGTGGCAACGCTATACGGAATAAAACATTATTATCTCCAAAGCGCAAGACTGCCTATAGGAAATTCTAAAATTATTCTGCTTTTAAATATTTTGCTGTTAAATGAAAATTTTAATTGGCGTAAGCGCCGAGAACGTGATGTTTAATACAAAGAGTAAATACACAAGACGTTGATGAACTGAGAAAAGACTAAAAAAAAAGCAAAAAAAAAACCATATGCCAACACTTAACGCTATGCCGACAATTAAAAGTATACTGCTATGTTGCTTTTAAAATTTTTCTAATTTTGCTGTTGAATTATATGTGGCGTAAGTATAAAAAAAATAATGCTTTAAAAAAATTTGAAAGCTTTCCGATTTTGCACTATACCCAAAGCGGCGTTTTTTTAACGTTTTGTGTATTACATTTATTTTTATTAAATATCATGTTCATAGCACTTAAACCATAGAATTCAGTTCAACAGCAATACCACAAAATATTTAAAAGAGCATATCTTTCGAATTTCCGATAAACATGCTCGCGCGCTAGAGATAATTTTTTCTCCGAACAGTGCTGCCACCGTTCGCTTTGAAATTGTTGAGTTTCTTAATCAAAAACTCATAAATGCTTTGAAATAAAGCAAATTCTACTAGATTCCAAATTTGGGCTTCCGAATGCCCATATTCAGCTGGAAACTTAATTTTATTCAAAACTTATGGCTCTAAATACCGTTGTTTTATCACAATGCGAGAAGCATACATGCATTAATGCAGATTTTTCATTATTTAATTTCTTTAAATATAATACAGGGATCTAATATTTGGTGGCAACAATTAAAAAAGTGATTCGCCGTTTATAGTGAATCAACGCAAAATGCCAAAACGATGGGAAAATTGCCCCTTTGGGCTAATAATAAAGCTAAAAAGACAAAAAAAAATGAATTGGTTAATAGGAGTGAGTGTAGCAGCAGACTGGTAACGTAAAAAACATTAATAATTTCTTTTGAGCGACCACCAAAGTTTGAAACATTTCGGATTTTTTTCCTTGATATTCAACTAGAAATTTGTCATGTATTACAAAATATATACATCATTTTTTCTACGTCGACTCCCATTTTTGCTTTCTATACTTCTTTGATAGGATTTAGAAATTTTATAGAATAATGAATACTATTTTCATAGGATTTTTTTACTAACATTCAACTGGATATTTATTACATACGACAAGATATATACATCCATTTTTTAAGCCGACTTACACATTTGCTTTCTTCCCCCATTTTGATATGATTTTAACTCGTTTTTTGAATTTTCATAGATTTCATACTTTTCCTTTCGAGAAGGTGAAAATATTGTTTTTTCAGTTATTTGCGCAATTTTAACTTCAAAATGACTCACTAGTAACTTTATAACTCAATAGTCAACAAAACTGTGCTTCAGTGCAGCCATAATGTTAGAAAATTGAATTTCAGATTCTTAAACAGTTTGTAATCTGCTAAGCCAGTATGGAAGCCCTGTGTTATTTCGCAGTGAATTTTTAGTAGAACGTGTACCGGTTTACGTTAGGTTACGCTCAAGTCAATTTACTTTAATCATGATCGGTTGTCTGCCTAAAGGTTTGTTTTGTTTATTTTATTTAATTATGCCAAAACATTGGACGCTATATGCTTAAGGGACGCTTATGCTTCGTAGAGGACCTTTTTAAGGGAAACTGCCTCGTATACTCTATATGTATGTAAAAACCAAAAAAACCTCCATGCAGCTATCCTGTTCGAAGACTGGAGCTACCAGTGTTCAGCGGTGTTACCCCTCGGCCACTAGCGAGTTCTCTACCTAAAGGAAGCAATGGCTTAGTGAACAGTGGCTTATTTTTGCATTATATATGGCAGAAAATACAGAAACTCTCATATATTTAGTTATTCAGTTTAATGTGATTCACAGTTAGGAACTCATCATGAAGTACATTTTTCGCTAACAATATCTCTATCTTTCTAATAATCCCGCTTAATAATGCTCTAGTTTCAGGTAATGGTAATGGTTTCATATACACTCCATAAAAATAAGAATGAGAAATCGAATAGATTCGAACATTTATGAATATCTTCAGTAATTATTACTGTCATTCATGACAACTTTAGAGGCAACTAAAAGCTTAAGATCTGCCAGGATCAATGTCTCAGATTCCACTCGTTTCAGTTAATGACAATGATCACCAACCATGATATCTTCAGGGATAAACTAAAGCTTAAGATCTGCCAGGACCAATGTCTCAGATTTCACTCGCTTCAGTTAAGGAGAATAAAACCTATTACGACAGCTTCAGGGCTAAACTAAAAGCGTAAGGTCTGCCAGGATCAATGTCTCAGATTCCACTCGTTTCAGTTAATGACAATGATAACCTATCATGATATCTTCAGAGGTAAAGGTAAAGCTTAAGGTCTGTCAGGATCAATATTTCAGATTCCATTCGTTTCAGTTAATGAGAATAATAACCTATGATGATATCTTTAGGGGTAACTAAAAGCTTAAGGTCTGTCAGGATCAATGTCTCAGATTCCATTCGTTTCAGTTAATGAGAAATATAACCTAATAATGCAGTTTTTAATGTACTGCGCGAATGGAAAATATAGTTATTGGCACTCTTCTTGACATTTTACTGCAGTCTATTGGTTTTAAATAAGAACTTTTTATCTGGCAATTCAACTTTGGCATGTCATCTGGACGTCAGAGGCATTGGACTCAAACCGAAAATTTCAAGCGCAAACACCCCACATGAGACCAGTACAAACCCACACAAAAAGAAAAAAGCACTTCGACTTCTCTTTTTTTGACTCTGGGCAATAGTTTCAAGTTCGTGCTCTCGTTGTGGCCAACAAGAAGCATTTTGTGACGTGTCAGTGACACGACAAGCCGCTTTACGTAAGAGATGTCTAATACCCAGTTGAAAACAGGAGGGGATGGGTTGTTTGAGATACGGGTGACACACACTACGGAAAGGGGGGAACGCGAAGAGAGAGATACGCGGTCGGTAATGGGAGTTTTTAAGGCGCGCCGAGCGGCTAACACGTGCGGCCATTCTGGCCGCGATCTCGCATGATTTATGACATTGAGGCCTCTGGGGCGGCGTGCTCTCCATTCGTTTTTTTATCCGTTGTCGGGCGTCCCTCCCTTGTCAATCAAAGAACTCCCCCTGAGGTTTGCAAATTAGCATCCATCGGTGAAGATGTAGAGGAGGAGGAAGAGATGAAAGGTAGATACCGGTATTATCGTGGACGCCATTCCTGTCCTGAGGAATAAGTCTGTTTAGTAAATTATAGTAATAATTCAAGTGTTACGTAAGTCAAGGATCGTAAGAAATGTTGTGCAATATCAAAATTATCCGATTGATTATCACAAGCAAAAATATCTGACCCTGTCAATTCAAAACCACAAATTAAATAACTGTAACATCAATCTGAAGAACTCATTATTACAGGTTAGAATTATCATCGAAATGAATCAAAGGTTTTAAACAATCACATAGAATAAAATCAAATAATGTAAATTCTAAAACCCAATAGTGAGTGTCGTTTCGAGCTATTCGTTGTTTTTCTAGTATGTTTTTTTTTCATACATATTTTTATATCATTGATATCATCGTTTAAATAATTCTGCCAATTAATTTAATTATGCAAAATCATTTTAATCATTTGTGATTCAATTTCGCTAGTTTTCCATTCAAAGTTATTCTGCCTCAGAAAATTTCGACTCGATATTCAAAATATTTTTGTTTTCCTTCGGCAGCTTGATGACGGGTACTACTGTTTGCGACACAGAAATCTTTGGTGTTACATTTGACTTCAAAATTTTCCGTCATTAGCGAAAATCCCAATTTTGCTGCAATTTTTAACATTTTAGTAGTGTTTCCATTGGCTTCAAAAGTGTCCGTCATTAGCGAAAATCCGAAATTTGTTGCAATTTTTAACGTTTCAGTAGTGTATCCACTGGCTTCAAAATTTTCCGTCATTAGCGAAAATCCCAGTTTTGTTGCAATTTTTAACATTTTAGTAATGTTTCCATTGGCTTCAAAAGTTTCCGTCATTAGCAAAAAATACCATTTTTGTCCCAATTTTTAACATTTTATCTGGCTTCAAAATTTTCAGTTATTAGTTAAAATACCAATTTTCTTGCAAGTTTTAACATTTTTCCTAATTATTTAGAGTAAAGGCCTAAATATCGCGGAGCACCTAAATATCCTGCGGTTAGTATGTTGTTGATCATTGACTGCTGTTCAGTCCTCAAAAAGAAAGCTTAAACATTTCTTCGGATATGCAGCAACTATTCTGGAAATGGTGATCAAGTTTTGGAAATCGATATTTAATCATAGCCTCCGGGAGCATTCTGTATTTAAGGAATACCGAGTAAATGCTGAAAGAGAATTTTTTATGTTTTTGGTACAATAAAGAAGAACAGATTAAATTAAAAATAACACTGTTGTTTTGTATATGCAGAGGCTGTTCGCACATTTTTTAGACGATGTATATTGTATTCACAAAACTAAATTACATAAAATTCTTGTGTTTTAAATGTTCTATTTGACATCCCTTATTCTGAGCTATCTTTTGATGCCGCAATTTCCAGGATAATAATGCCTTTTGAAGTGTCAGAAGAGGTATTCTATCCCATTCCTCCCGAACAGCTTTCCAGAGTCCTGTTAGGGTTTTGGGACAACGTTTGGATAATACAGTTTTTAAAAGTCCGAAAGCACAAAAATCCATAGGTGACACATCGGGAGATATAGTAGGGATATCAGTGAAGGGTATGGCCTCGATACCAGTTTTTTGTTCCATTTCTTTTAGAAAATTTACAGTGGATTTTGATGTGTGACTGCTAGCTTTGTCCCGATGGAATCTCACAGATTGATGGCACTGTGGGTAAAGCGATAATATTTCATTCAGAAAAATTGACGATAAAATATGTTCCTGATAGTATTTGGACTTAATTTTGACATTTTTTTTTGCACTCTCTTTATTTTTAAATTGCCATTATAAGAAAAACCAGCAACAATCATGAATCCCTTAGAAAAACTTTCTTTCGCCTCTTTGAACCATGTACTTAAATTTTTTCTCCCCTTTTATGATAATAAATGGTTCTTTTTCTGTTACAATCATTTAAATGCTTCATCTATTGTGACAACTGTTTTGCATTTTTCTTTGGATAAGTGTTTCTCATATAGAATTCTGCAGCCTGTCCTGCGTCGAGCGATGTGCTTCGGAAGAAGACGATGCACATTGCGTTTTTTCGCTTTCTTAAGATTTAAATCAACGTTTATCATTTTGTTTACAGTGGACACCGAGCATTTTAACAATTTTGCAACTGTCCTTTGACTAGGGGGGATTTTCGTTTAACATTAAACGACGTACCTTTGCAATAGTCGAAGATGTCCGTTTTTTCCTTGGATACTTGTTTGGAATTTTTGTCCCACATGAGGCTCCAATTTGACGTTTTTTTTCCTTTCTTGTCGATGATATTACCTATCGACGCTTTAGATATCACAAAACCATGACTCTCACGTCATTTTTTAATAACGGAGTGTGCATATTTCTCTTCGGAAAGAGCGTCAATGTAGCCTTCGAACCACCGCTTCGTTAAATTCTCCATTTTGAATAAAAACAAAACTTTCAAGCCACAGACGATACTTTTCACTTTTAAAAACATAGTACAATTGCAATTACTTCTTTTACAGCAAACGAGTTTTTATTACCGCTTACCAAAATCGTCTAAAAAATGTGCGAACAGCCTCTGTACAGTTGTCATTTGATTTGAATAGCAGGTGCACTAAAATATATTGGAAGTGTTTGAATATACACCAATACGATTAAACGACTCAAAGCTGCTAAACTCCTTCCAAGTATGTTCCATTTTTTAACTATTCAAGATGGCATTTCCTGTTTTTCTCCCTGGCGTAATTAAGACAGTTCAGAAGCTTAGGCAATTTATGAAGTGCCTCCAAGCCTACAGTACTTATTTTTTATCAGAGGTGGAAGCAAGATTATCCAGTGGTATAGGATAATTTCGGTACTTTCTAAGACATGAGAGCGTAGGCCTTTGCTAGTGACCCTAGACTATTACCTAGTCCTCTAAAAAATACAGTAAATTATCAAAAAAAAGAACTCCTATATCAGTTTACGTTTTTTAACGTAATTGTATTTTTGCCTAGAAAATTTCTTATTTTAAAATTAAAAAAATTCTGCTTTCGGTCTTCAAAAGGGAAGGTCTTCAACAAAGGAAGGTTCGCAGGGGAAACGAGGTCTCGAGACCTGGGTGTGGAGAGTCATCATCCACAACCCTTTTAGTTCGGGCGCCACTGTAGAGACATTAGGTTTCTTGGAAGCAGAAGACATGAAAAATATGCAATTCCTTCGCCGGGAATCGAACCACGGACCTCTGAAATACCGGCTCAGTGTGCTGACCATTACACCACGAAGGCACGCTAAGAATGTGGGAGATATACCTTATAAGATATATGAAGAAAAGTGTTTAGATTTATTTTTTAAAATAATAACTCCATTTCATACGCATTTTTGTGTTTAGTTACGTTCCATTCATTAATAAAGTTTTTCGTCTAAATATAGATTATTATTTATGTTAAAACATATTTTTCCTTAATGTTGACAGCACGGAGAGCTTTAACTGTATTTAATTATTATAATGTTGTTAAGGAAAATTTTAAAGTGCTAAATGCGCTCCAGTTTAGAATAAATAGGATGCTGAAAAGAGAGAAATATGTGAAATTTTTTATTCTTCTCACCGATGTATAATTCTAAGGAACAAATATGTACAATAAATATTGTTACGAATTATATATATAAATATATATATATATATAATTTAACAAAATTATATGTAAAATTGTAGCGTCTTTTGTATAATGTAACGTGAAAATCTGAAGAGGGGAAAGCTTTGCCTTATATATAAATAATTTAGCGAAATTATATGTAAAATTGTAGCATCTTTTGTATAATGTAACGTGAAAATCTGAAGAGGTGAATTTTTGCCAGAAAAATAAGAATACAGGGGTCTATTTAGCATTCAGTAAGTGGTTATCTCGCCAAATTGGCGAGATATCACCAAACTAGCGACGGCTTTGGCGATTAATTTTTATCGCGAAACTTCTTGGCCATTGATCGACATTTTGTTCCGGTCTCTGTTTAACTGTAATTCGTATCGTCATCCAATAAATTGAATTAATTTATGCATGTAACTGTAACCGTATCTGGCCCTTATATGCCTTTCAGTAAATTCTAGAAATGAGAAGGACTAGACTTTTCGCTGCGGCCACAGAAAACTACATATTACCGGAGGGAGCATCAGTAGTAGTTTTTTAGTTTACGATGAGTTCGGAGTATTGAGATATCTCCGGGTTAGCTTCGCTCTTCATATGCGCTTTGCATTGCGTTGTGTTTAACGTTCTTAATAGTTTGAAGTATAACTACTTACTGTACTCTGTGGTACGGTGAAGAGGTGTACGAGTATTTTTTTAAAAGTGCCAGAACTGTAAAGTGCTTCTTTTCGGAACAATAAATTTTATCAAGCTCTCATCAGTTCTGCGTGTATTCGACTTATTTCGAACCAGTACGTACGCAACAATATTTTTTAATAATATTTACAAAAATTTTAATAAAAACAATTTGAATGAAGCTGGTGTAAAGTGTTTGTTATTATGTTATTATTATTTATGTTAAAATAATTTTCTCTTAATGCTGACAGCTAACGCAAGAAGAATATCCCATTTTTGACTTTTTAGGGAATTAATTAACGCTACTTAGAAATATAAAATCAGGTGCGATTTAAAATATGTTAATATACTAAATAAATCTATTGAAAATATTCAGTTTCAGTCAGCCTGAGGCAAAATTATGCCAAAAATCTTCTTTTCAATAACTGTACAAAACCTCTGAATAAGTTAAAATACAGATAAAAGTATAAATAAAGTAAAAGTTCATAATACAGTTACTATCCCCTACAGTTTCTCTAGTTAAGGTAAATTGTTCGTCTTTCGAGGGGCCAAACATGGCTGTCAAATGGTTTAGTATCTAGCACAGCTCAGGATATTCCTGCGTGTAGCCACAAAACCAGAGTACGCTGTCATGGTAAGGCACTCTGGTGTCCCCCGAGACCTCAGAGAAGGGGGAGAGCGGCCTGAACGGCTTTCGCTCCTGTATACGGTATATAACTGGGATAACTGCGTTATTCGAGCCTAACTTGTAACAGCTCTTCTCAAGCGGTTTTCACGGCTTGCCGAGGGTCCCCTTGCTGAAATATTGTCCTCTTATTTGAAGCAAATGGGTTTAGAATCTCTATGACTAGTTTTCTAGAGCAGCAAAACTTCTTGAGAAGCTCAAAAGAGTTTTAACAAAAGCGCTGCTGGTTATTTAATGTAAATGCTCGCCCGTATTTTTCAAGGTCTCATTCATGATGAGAAAAATTTTTGTTGCTCTAATTTGATATAATCGATAATAAATAATAATATATAATCTATTTTTTAATAATAATTTTCGAGAAATAAAAAAAAAATTAACTTTTAAAGCGATCTCCCCATTCCTATACTTAAAATTGGGAAAGTTTCAGGAAAAATAAAAAATAAAATTATAAGTTGGACTCTCGTACGACCAAAAATTAAGCGGAATATTCAGTTTCAAAATTTGCAGTTTTGGTATCATTTTAAGCTTGCCTGGAGGGATCGGTTGGTTAAGTTAGAAATATTCGAGGAAATAAGTTTAAACGAAGTGCAAGAAAAAAATATGCATAATTTAACAGGCCGTACAAGGGAATCATGCGATGCACATCAGACGTTTTTATTGTTTTAATAAGCATTAACAGATACACGTAAAAACAAATTTTTCTATCCCCCTCCGCTATGAATCGAAATGATAAATACTGTAGATGTATGAAAATTCCATATTTTTTTCCATTCTTTAAAACAAGCTTGCAAAGTTTATGAAGCATTATTTATGCTGTTAATTATTGTTGCGTGTGTACGGGTTCGTAATGCATTAAATGCACAAGTCGATAAAAAGTTAATAAAATTTATTCTTTTCACAAGAAATAAAACAAAATGCTGAAATATTTTCTCAGAAATATTCGTATAATATCACAATATCTCACAGCAGTTATATTTTTAAACTACTAGAATATAAATAGAACTCAAATTCAAAGTACAGAGAAAACTAATCCAATCTCACCGCGAATTCGCTACAATCAATAATAGCACTAAGTAAACAACAATAATTGAGCTGAGTTGTTTTAATCCGGCTTTTATAAGCTTTTTAATTAAGCACGAAATCAGTCTGGTATCTTCTCGATTTTACTGAATAGCAAAAGCATTTACGAGATAGCTATTTATTAAATGTTAAATGCACGCGCTCTTGTATTTTTACTTTTCGGGCGTAGCTTTCTTTTACATTTCATCACGCGCTGCATTGCACGGGAGAAATAAAACATTTTTAATTACAATTCTACCAAAAATAGCTAAATAAATACAAAATCCGTAACAATACTAAACGCGTATTTTGAAGCTTTTTTTTTTCGCTTGAAATTTGTTTTTAACTTTGAGTAATTTGTTATATACGTAATGTTTTTCTTTGCAGGGAGGGACACTCCGTGTTGTTGTTGTTGCAAGGGAGTAAACCCCCCCTTCGGGCCGAAACAAGTTCAACCACCAGGCCATAAAAGAGGCCAACTCGTCAAACAATAACGGAGAAAAACGAGTCAACCATGTTCCATCAAATTATCGAAAATCCCTATCGCTTCTCTATTCTCATCATAACTTCTTCAGCTACTTGTTTAAATTTCTCATAATTTTCGCCCCATTTATATCAAACAGTTGTCTCTGAACTATGTCTGTAGTAAAACTACAAGATTCAAGAAAGTGACAATTATTACTTTACAAAATGATAAGATATGAGATCACGGATAAGACGGGTTAGGATATTGTATCTAAACTTTTCGAGCTTGGACAGCGCACATCAATATATCTCCAGTGGATACCGTCCCATGTTGGGGTGTATGGTAACGAAACAGCTGAGGATCTGGCAATAAAAGGTTGTGATCTCCCTACACCTACTTCCACTGATTTATGCCCAAATGATACTCATTCCTATTACAAACATAAATCTAACATGGCATGGAAAATTTCTCCTGTTCACCAATGTTATTTCGCTGAACAACCACACCTGTCACTTCTGAGTAAAAGATCTAGGCTTATCCAAACGGCCATGGCCAGATTTAGAAGTGGGCATCTTCGATGTATGAAATTCAAAGGGGGAGAAAAGGCCTTCTCCTCGTGTGCCTGTTCCCTCCCTGCCTCTCCCGCTCACCTACTGGATTGTATAGGCGTCTCCCTGAGACAGCTGTCGGCTGAGCAGGACGACGTCAGCGATTTACTTATGCGGCAAGGTCTCTTGGACGTGGTGTA
>KK119871.1:81250-108719 GCA_000611955.2 Stegodyphus mimosarum
GGGAGATTTGAAACAACTTTACAAAATTGACAGTTTTCGTTTTCTTGAAGACCAAATCTCTTAAAATATGCTGGGAATCGTTTATGATCAGTAATAATTTGGTTCGTATCTATATTATTAAATATCCTTTTCCTTTTATCAGTTTTCAAAAATCCGATATAACCGTTATTTTTTCCAGATGATTCCTAATTTTCTTTTCATTTTACAAATATCTTCCTGTTCATAATATTTAATAACTTTCTTTTCGAATACAACACTTTAATCTCTTTCTTTCCTAGGCCTTCAGCAGCTTCCTTTGCCAGCGTGTCCGCCCTCTCATTTTCAAAATACTCAACATGGGCCTTGATCCAGTGTAAATTTATATTGTATATTGTTACCGATTTTGTATTTAGTTAGGTATTTTTTGTAGAATTGTAATTAAAAGCTGTTTTTTTTCCCTGTGTAATGCAACGCATGTCGAGTTTTAAGAGAAAGCTACGCAGAAAACGTAAGAATACAGGAGCACGCGCATTTAATAAATAGATATCTCGTAATTTATATTTAAATTAAAATAATGCAATTGTGCGTTAGCTGTAACTGTAATTCCACTCTTTTGCTTTCCAGAAACTCGAGAAATTACGAGAAGCTTCTCGTGACTGATTAAAAGCTTATAAAAGCCGGAGAAAAACATCTGAGTTCAGTTGTTTAATAAGTTTTTGTTGTTCATTGTAACAAATTCGCGGTGAGATCCGATTAACATTCTCTGCCTTTTGGAATGAGTTCTATTTAACGTCTTAGTAGTTTAAAATTTAACTACTGTGTGATATTGTACGCATATCGGTGACGAAAAATTTCAGCATTTTATTTTATTTCTTGTGATAGAATAAATTTTATTAACTTTTCATCAGACTTGTGCATTCAATCTATTACAAATCCGTAAGCACGCAACACTTTCTGGTCCATGAATGTGGACGCAGGTTCGAATCCCATTTCTGACACCAACTTAGTAAATGCGCGTGCTCCTGTATTTTTACGTTTTCGGCGTAACCTTCTCTTAAGACTCGTCACGCGCTGCATTACACGGGGGAATAAAATAATTTTTAATTACAATTTTACAAAAAATAGCTAACTAAATACAAAATCCGTAGCAATATTATGTATTTCAGCCAGAAGTTTGAAATCATTTTTAATTTGGTTTATTAATAAATTTTCAGTGTGCATATTAGGAATTGCGTATAAAGCAGACAAAGCATCGAAATAAATGTCTATTTTATGTCTGCAAATCAGGTTTTCTTTAATCCATTTTAATCCATAAAAGCTTGTTCTAATCTCAGCTTGAAAAACTTAATTCAATAGATTTAACTTATATTTTTGGTACTCAATTTCTATTCTACAAATAAATTACACATGAACAGCCAAGTCCATTACTCATTTCCGATCCGTCTGTATAAATACCAATCTTAATCTACATCCAAAAAACTCTCATCAAATATAATTACAGTCTTATCGGCCAGATGGATATCCATATCACAATATTTATAAAATAATTCCTTCTTTGTAAGCACCTCTTTAATCTTTAATTCATCAATAGTCTTTAATTCATCAACAGTCTTTAATTCATCAATCACATCTTTAATATTTATTTCATCAATTTCGTCAAGATGGGTATCCATATCACAATATTTATAAAATAATTCCTTCTTTATAATCACCTCTTTAATCTTTAAGTCATCAATAAAACCATTATCCAATAAAAACTTATGATAAAAATACTTGAATTTTATTGACAGTGACAAGAACACACGCCACAGCTGTTGAAAATGTTCTAAATATTATAGTGACTACTAGCCTCCAGCTGCTCTGTACACTGTTCCAATTTTTATCTCAGCTTTATTAGTTCCCCCCCCTCGGACGCCCCTTGCACCAACACCATACGTAAATATAAGAGTAATGGCATTTCTAAGTAAAAACGTCTGATGTGTACACCACATAACTTCCTTCTACGGAATATTAAATTATACGCAATTTTCTTCCATTTCATTTAAACATATTGAATGAACAGTTAACTAATTTTGAATTAAATCTTCTTCGTTTATAGCCCATAAACTACAATAATAATAATAATAGAATAAATGCACCCTTTAAAGTTCACTAAACTTATTTACCATAGCCACACTTCTGCGCTAGGTTCATTTAACAGCGTTACATCTCATTCATTTTATAACTCAGAATGAGCAAGAATTATAGCATCTGAAGAATGACCACAAGTTCTATTCAAATACTATAATAAATCTAAAACGATGTATAAAAGAAATTAAACAAATTAAAAAGAAACAGTTTTTCGCAGACGATTCAGCGCCGTTTACCTGATGCGCATGCGCTACTAATTAATTCAGTTCTCACTTCGCGGTAAGGCAAAAATACATAAAAATTCCGAATATTTTCATTAAAAATTGAAAGATGTAAAAAAACATAAAACACCAAGTACAGTTAAAACAATTTTTACCATTAAAATTACTATTTTTATGCAAAAACTAGCTAATAACTTAAATGATAATTCCAGAATGAATCAAGCGTAATTTAATTCGCAGTACTAAAAGAAGACGTTACTTTGTTGTTGCGAAGCTTAGTTTCTCTAGATTGGCAACAAATTCGCTATTCTGCTAAGCTTCAAATGTAAACAAACATGGCCTCGATCATAACCGAAAATTAGGCTTACCAGCACTTAAAAAAACTTTTAAATTGTTGATAATTCCATAATTATTGCATGCAGGTTAACTAAGGGCATAAAAACTTAACCGAAAGATTAAGAACAACATAATTCAATCATTTTTAAAGCAAAAAAATGCAATTTAGAAACATATAAGAATAAAGAAAACTGAGATCGCTGAGCAGAGTAAACAGAGGGGATAAATACTATATATGCATATATTTATGTACTTTTGGTGCGACCGATTGCAACCAAAATAGGAGGTGCATATCTATATGTTATAGCAGTCCTATACACAAAATTTGTACGTTCTGAGGCTACTCGTTTTTGAGTTATGTGAGATACAAACATACATACGTAAGTACTGTACGTACAGACGCCATAAAAAAATCTCTTCAAAATCCATTATAAATCAGTTTTATAATTTTTCTGGGTGAAAAGATCCTTTATTCTGTTCTTACGTACGAATGTCACTCAAAAACATAGTTAAATTGCATTCGATAACGGTAAAAATAGATATTTTCTTTGAAATATGATGCCCGAAATTTTTCGCGATTACAGTACTTCCTTTTTACTACGTACAAGGAAGTAAAAATGCATCGTGTATATAAACACTGATGCTTTGTAAAAGGAATGCAGTTACAATGCTACGATCATCTTTAAACACAATAAAATTTTCACAAGTTATCACAGATCGTTTGAGGTTATTGAGAACAATATGCTCAGAACTCAAGAATCAGAACTTGAATGGAGCTACAGGCATTAATTAATTAAAATTAAATAATAATAAATTAATTAATTAAGGCGAATCTAATAGCTATACGAGATGAAGAAGCTAATAGCTATTCGAGATGACGAAATTCATACCGCCATCTGTGGACAGAAGGGATAACTATTTTCAGATAATTTTGCCCTTTCGGAAATATAGGCTTATAGAAAGTAAGAAAGTAAATCAAAACGGATTGAATGACACGTGAAAAGTATAAGGCTGGAAAACATTAAAATTATAAATTACTATAAAATTACGGAATAAAAATACTTGGGGGAAAAAAAAAAAAGAAAAGAAAATCTGAAATAAATTACGTCCAAAGGGGCGGTTTTTTAACATTTTGTGTATTACTTTATTTATTAAATATCATGTTCTTCGCACCTAAACCATAAAATTCAGTTCAAGAGCAATATCGCAAAATAATATTAAATTGAGCATAGCTTTAGAATTTCCGATACACAATCTCGCGCACTGGAGATAAAAATGTGTTTTTCTGTACAACGTTGCCATAGCTGGCTTTGAAATCCTTGAGATTGTTAATCAAAAATTCGTTAAAGTTTTACAAAGTATGAAATCGATAATAAAACAAATTCCAAATTTCAAAATTTGATTCCAGATGCCCGTATTCTCGGTAAGATTACGTCATTCAAAATTCGATGGCTATAGGTACCGTCGTTTTATCACAATGCGAGAAGCGTGCGTAGACGTGTGCACCTTCTTCATCATTTAATTTCTTTAAATTTAATACAGGGCTGCAATATTTGGTGGCAACAGTTTGAAAAGTGAACGGACATTTAATGTTTTCGACGCAAAATGTCGAAACGAAAACAATAGTCTTTCAGGGGCAAAGTCCCTTTGGACTAATAATAAATACTAATGAGAGGATAAAATAAAACTGAGATTCGCTCTAGCTATTTTTGAGAGAAAAATACTACTAAATCTAAAAAATTGTGCTTCTAAAATCATGAATTAGTTGGTTTTTCTTAGAGAGTTAAATGATTCTTTAGGAATGAAGACCGCTATTGGTTCTGATAGAATAATTTTTTTCATACTTACCTGTCACATATAAATATCGACAGAAATGTTCCTAGAGGGAGTAGTACTGATTGGAGACGGGTAAGTTTTTATTTAATTAATAATATGCTGGCTTAACAAATTAGAAAATACACTTGTATAAATACAAAAACATTTATAATGTATATTCATTGATACAGAAGAGAATTTTTAGAAGTTCTCATTCCCCCGGTTTCTAGTCCTCTTTGCTTTATTGTACTGTTGTGTTGCTCCCCGTAAAGAAGAAACCAGGGGGGAACTTCTCAATCAGGGGAAATCATTGCGGTCAGCCTTTTATTTAGCTGTTAAGTACTGTATTTTCCGGCGTATAATGGGCACCGGTGTATAAAGCGCAATTATGATTTCAAACTATACTTTTGAATTTTAAGTACATTCCCCGTATAACGCGCACCCTTTTCTTTAAGAAGAATCCCGAAAGATACATGTGCGATACGCTTACCTTTTAAAGTTATTCAATGGAAAATTTTTCCGTAGACTTTGGAACAATGGTCTACTACAATTGATAAGCGATAAGCCCCGGGAAAATGCTTGAGGAAGTAAATAATTCTGCAAAGGCTGTGAGTGATATTGAAAGCAGGTGTGCACAAGAATGTTATTCTAGGGTTTCGAGAAAAAGGAAGCATAATTTGGAGTAAGAACGCACTTCCGACCCTAATGAAATCTTGAATTAGGAGCCAGATGTTTTGTTTGAATGAATGTAAGCACAATAATTAATACGCTTTACGTAAAGGAAATTATCTGATAATGAAAATTTTTAAGTTCGTAAAGTGTGTCATTTCTTTTAAGTAAACAGCACTGAGGTACATGTAGAAATTTAATTTCTGTATGCTATTGTTTTCCTTATTCTTAAATGTATCATTTTTACATCTGACGTTAAACACGCATCCCCAACTTTCGATCTTATCTTTTTGCATTAAAAATGCGCACAGTATTTACTTTTAGTTTATGAATATAAGAAACTACTTTTATTCAAGTTTTCTTATCTATCAACATTTTGTTTTGTTTAATTTAAGAAATATGTTAAATAATTTTTTTCTTTTTTTAATCTAAAAGGTCTCAAATTTTGCATTACGAACAAACGGGCGTTCTTTTAGCCTTTTGTGTGTTCCCTTTATTTATTAAATATCATGTTCTTCGCTCTTAAACCATAAAACTCAATTAAACGGCAATATCGCAAAATAATTTTAAAATGAGCGTATCTTTAGAATTTCCGATACACAGTCTGGCGCGCTGGAGATAAAAGGTTTTTTTTTTTTTTTCTTTCCCGCACAGTGTTGCCATTGTTCGCTTTAAAATCGTTGAATATGTTTATCAAAAATTCGTTAAAGTGTTACAAAATATGAAATCGATAATAAAACAAATTCCAAATAAGGGCTTCCAGATGCCTATATTTGGTGGAAGATTACGTTATTCAAAATTGGATGGCTCTAGGTACCGTCGTTTTCTCCTAATGCCAGAAACATATATACATTTATGCAGATTCTTCATTATCTAATTTCTTTAAATATAACGCAGGGCTGTAATATTTGGTGGGAACAATTTGAAAAGTGATACGCCGTTTATAGTGATTCAACGCAAAATGACAAAACGAAGTTAATGGGCTTTCTGAGCTAAGGCTCTTTGGGCTAAAAATAATCTAAATCTAAATAAATCTATATCTGTTTTTTTGAGTTTTGATAATAAAGGGGGTGATGAGCTAGCAATGGGTGCAAAAGACAAAACAGGTTGAGAACCACTGCTTTTGAGGATGGAATGTGAGTCGGATTTATTTGTTACGTGATTAGAAGAAACTGACTCTGCATTGGAATTTGATCTTTTTGTGAATGCTTAAAAGACTGAAGACACATTAATAATATTATACTAACTTTTGAAGTTTATAAAAACATGCAGAACAAAAACACATTGGAATATGATTTCGGAACTGATACTTCTGTCTTAAAGATAATGAGATAAGTTTTGTTGTTGCTAGCGAAGCAAAATGCATATCCGTGAAGGGCTTCAAAATGTGACTTGTTAAAAAGTGAAAAAAAAAAACCTAACATCTATAAATTTTAAACATTAGTTTATTTACTGTGATCATTTGTTAAATTTTTTTAGCAATTTGTAGCTAAAATCCATTCGATTGAGCTTTATATTAACTTGATCTCACTTCTAACGAAATCTGAAATATATTAATGTCTTTAACTCTTAAAAATATAAAGAACAGTAGCTTCTTCCAGACGGTATCGTTATTAACACTGAAATAACCTGAGTTTCTTTTCGGCAAGCAAATTCCCAAGGTCCTGAGAAACTTCGGACGGCACTTAGAAATATCCGAGATCGCTATCTTTCATCATAAATTGTACTTTAGGTCATGTTTCATAGTACATCACACATCTGCTAGTACAGCACATTTCGGAGTAGAAGGCTATAGTATTAAAAAAAAAAGTGAAGGAGTAAAAGTAGCAACTTCCTATCACTACGTCGTTCACTAGAACGACTCCATTTTTTTCGTCAAGCTCGCGCCTAATGTGCCGCTTTGCCTCTTGGGAAAAAACGAACTTTTTTTTGACGGCGCAATACACAACCACGAAGGGGGTAAAATGTCATCGAGCTAAAAGCCTACGCGATAAAAAAAGGAACCGCACCTCTTTGAAAAGCTCTGTACAGAAATGCGATAAGGCTCGAGATTTATATTCAAGATTTTCCATTTTAGAATCTTGCCTATAAATCGATGCATAAGAGCGCTTCTATGCCTTATTGTCATTTTTAGTTTAATTTTGTTTTTTTAGTCCAAAGGGGCTTTGTGCCTGAAGGACTATTGTTTTCGTTTTGCGATTTTGATTTGGAGATATTAAAAGTGTGAATCACTTTTCAAACTGTTGCCACCAAATATTCCAGCTCTGTATTATATTTAAAGAAATTAAATAATGAAGAAGCTGCATGAATGTATGTATATTTCTCCAAATGGTGGTAAAACAACAGTACTCAGAGCCATTCAATTTTGAATAACAAACGTTTCCAACCGAATATGCGCATCTGGAAGCCCTAATTTGGAATTTAGAATTTGTTTTATTTTCTATTTCATATTTTGTCAAACTTTAAAGAATTGTTCATGAACAAACTCAACGATTTCAAAGCGAGCAATGGCAACACCCTATAGGGGGGAAAAAACCTTTTTATCTCCAGCGCGCGGAACTGTGTATCGGAAACTCTAAAGATATGCTCATTTTAAAATTATTTTGCGATATTGCTGTTGAACTGAATTTTATGGTTTAAGTGCGAGGAACATGATATTTAATAAATAAAGGCAACACACAAAACGTTAAAAAAACGCCCGTTTGGACGTAATTTAAAACCTGAAACCTTTCAGATTTTTTCAGTTTTATTTATTTATTTATTATTTTTTTTTTAATTTAACTTTGAATTTCCGGATTTTGATGTTAAAAGCTCACTGTAGATTATTCTACCACCCATCTCTAGCTCTCTAATTGTTTAACGAAACAAACTGATAAGTGTCATATTTTCCTTTATAAATGAAAGAATATGAAGATAAGAAAATAGTTACATATATACCTCTCTGTAAACATTTAAGCATAGTTCTCAAAGAATCTTAAAACATATGAGTTTAAGCAACTTTTTTTTTTTTTTAAATAAAGTAGTGGTCTCTAAAGTTTGTGCATTTAATGCAACCTTCAAGTTATAATTCTTTTCGTGGAACTTCTGCATTCTCAGTAAAATAAACATTAAAAATTATTGTAAATGCATTAATGTTACGTGCACTTTATGCTGAAGAAAAATATTAATTCATTACAATTTTAATCATGAAAATTAACGTACTTCATATTATTGTTACGAATTTTGTACATAAATGGATAATTTTAGTGCAATTGTGTATGAAATTGTTCTTTTTTATGTGTAATGTAACATAAAAATCTAGAGTCGAGCTATCCCGCAAAAGAAAGAACACAGGGGCAAGTCTATTTAACGTCGGGTATTTCGGTAATTTGACGAGATATCGCCGAGCTGACAACGATTTTGCCGACTAATTTTTGTCACCGAATTTGATGAGAAATTGCCAAAAGTCGCCAAACTTGATCACCATTTGGAGACATTTTCGTTCGATTCCTAAATCACCGCGGTACGTATTGTAACTGAATAAATGTAATTGATCGCTATATTAACTGTAACCGTAATTCGGCCCTCTTTTTACCTCCCAATAATTTCCAGATGTGGAAAGTACTAGAAATATCTCCGTAGCCGGGTGAAAACTATGTAAGACCGGCAGCTGTCGTTGTTAGCTGTTAGCTTAGCATGAATACCGAGTATTATCTCCGGTTTAGCTTCCCTCTTTAGCTGAGCTTTGCATCGCGTTGTGTTTAACGTTCTTAGTAGTTTGAAGTGTAACTACTGATTGCACTCTTTGATGCTATGAAGATTTATAGAACTAGTTTTGTGGAAAATGTCAGAGCTCTGAAGTGTTTCATTTGATCAAACAAATTTTATCAACCTATCGTTGGACTTGTATTCATTCAATCTATTACAAACCCGTACGCACGCAACATTATTTTGGTAATAGCAACAAGCGAAAATGAAAAATTATGTTTCATTAATTATTCTAGACAGTTAATTTGCGGCCTACATTAGTAGTCTTAAGCTAGCGGCTCGTCAAATACATTTTCCATAAATTAGTTAGCATTATTATGACAAGAATTGTAAGAAACATTTTAAGACTTTTATGGTTTGGAGATCAATTTTTGCATTATTTTCATCACCAGAAATGAACGTGAATAACTCTCCGTAAATCTAGAATTGGATCTAATTAATTTATGTTATAATATAAATCTTATTCAAAGATTTGAAGATGCAAATTTGATTAACTTTATTAATAGTCAAAAGATAAATGCTCTGATTCACGAGCTTTTGAAATAAGAAAAATCGTTTTGCTTTGGAGTATATTTACACGTGAACGGGTTTTCTTTCTGTTAATGAAAATTAATGAGTGTACGGAAAGAGCCAGATGAATGTTTACAATTTGGGATTGTAAATACGCATCGTCAGTATGAAGTTACAAAGATTACAAACTTTATGAAAATTCAAAATCCATGAGGTCTTGTAACTGAAAAATGCAGTAAGAAACAAAGTTAATAATAATAAGAGTTAATAATAATGTTACGAATTTCACATTTATTTGGTTATTTATTTAGAATTGTAATTAAAATTCCTTTTTATTACGCAGACGATTTTTGAAGAGAAAACTACGTCGAAAAAAAAAATAAAAATAAAAGAGCGCGTGCATTTAATGCTTAATAAATAAATATCTCGTAATTACTGTTGCCATCCAGAAAAATCTAGAAAAATCGAGATTGTTCTACTGGTAATTAAAAAGCTTATAAAAGCCGAATTGAAACACTTCATCTCAGTGGTTGTTGTTTTAGTTGTAGCTGTAAAAAGCGAACTGCTGTTTGTTTACTTAATGCTGTTATTGATTGTAGCGATTTCGCTGTGAGGCAGAATTATTTTATTTGTTTTGAACTGAGTTTTTGCTAAACGTTTGAGATATTGTGATATTGTGCGAATATCTCTGAAGAAATATTTCAGCATTTTGATTTATTTCTTGTGGAAAGAATAAATTTTTGTTAACTTTTGGCGACTTGTGCATTCAATCCATAACGAACCCGCACGCACGCAAAAATAATAAGTTAATAATTATTTACATAGAAGATATTATTCCTTTTTGTACCCATCGCAGAAAAATCTAATAGACAAAAGAAAGAGAACAGGTTTCATTATTTATTCTCAAATTTTGTCCCTCTTGAGAAGATTTCGTACATTTCTTTTTAATTAAATTAAAGATAAGTTATTTAGTTGTTAGTTACTTCAATATATTGCAATTATTTAAATAAAAGTCAGTCTGAATATTTTAATATTTAGCTGTCAGTACGCTTGAATTACAATCTGCGACCGATAGAAATCTTTTGCTAACATCAACTTTTAGATTTCAAGCAGAAAATAAGTAAAAATTTGAATTTTTTCTTTGCGTTATTTATATGTATGTATTTTGACAAATATGCACTAGAAATTTTTCAAAATTTAGATAACAAATTTTGTTTTCTTAATAAAAGAAAAAAATCCTTTTTCTTTCTTTCTTTTAATTGCGCCCTGTCAGCAACTTTCAGATCAAGCACCTGTTCCGCTCACAATTTGAATTTGAGACCAATGGTCGACTTAATATTCAAGAATTCTTTCAAGTTTCACTCGGCTTGTGGAACTTTTAGGAAAGGCGATAGGAACTATAAAGTTCCGCGGGACATAATTTGAAAACCGCTGTTATTGCACAAAATATATAGAGTCATAATCTATCTATATATCTAAAGAAGAAAGTCTACTGGCTTGTCCTCTAATAACTGAGTCACTACTATAGTTATCGTCACCTGCGGTTTTTTGGTAACATGCGGTAAGTTTGGTGGTGACTATAGTCACTTAAACATAAAAATAATAGTTTCTCTTTTTAAAATTAATCTTGAATATTAAACGAATTTTTGAATGCGATCTATTAGTTTGTCTTCTAATAACACAGTCTCTACTATAGCTATCGTCACCTGCGGTTGTTTGGCAACATGCGGTAAGTTTGGTGGTGACTACAGTCACCTAAAGATAAAAATAATATTTTCTCCTTTTAACATTAATCTTGAATATTAAACGAATTTTTTAATGTAATCTAACGCAATAGTTCCCAAAATCTGGCTCTCAATCCATTGATACACCAGTTCTCAGTTCATCATATCAATCTTTAGTTTCCTTCCTAAGATAGGTTTACAAAACGTTTTTTGTCTTTTTATTAGTAACGTTTTGTGTGCTTACTTTATTCATTCAATACTAGCGGAAATACTCGATGCCAGTTAAGTTAGATTAAGAGTAATGTATCCAACAACAGAGAGAACGATACCGCTGTAACCATTCTCTAATAACGATGCAAAAAGTGCAATTCATAGTCATACATTTTTCACTCTCATGCGATACGGAACCCACATAAAAATGTCAATTAAAAAAACTAATTCTCTCTCATTATCAGGAACACTGGCGCACAGTTTTAAATGATTTTCGTCTCTCTAATAAACTGGTCGTGAAAGCTGAAGCTCCGTTCAATATTACGCCTATATTCAATTTTAGTCGAATAAATGTGGCAAAAATTGATCATAATTGATCAGAAAGCAATAACGCAAACAAACAAACGAACACACAAACTAGCGTTCTTCTTTATGTGTATGGTTTTGTAAAACTTGCTAATTTTTGATTAACAAACTCTACGATTTGAAAGCGAGCAACGTTTGGAAATTAAACACTTTATCTCTAACGAGCGAGACTTTTGCCACTCGGAAAAATGAGTGCGAAAATTAGCGCTTTCGGAGATTTTAATTAATATATCGGCTGATTAAAGTCGTACGAAGATGGGAACAGTCGAAATGGCTTCCCGCGAATTTTTGAAATCGAGAATTATATATTTAATGTTTGTCAATGCTATTTTTATTCCGTCGCAAAACTTTGAAATTTTTTATTAACACACTCTAGAATTTGAAAGCGAGCAGTGGCAACAACTTTCGAAATAAATCAGAGTTTCATCTCCAGCTTGCAAGACTGTTGCCACTCGGAAAAATGAGGGCGAAAATGACCGTTTTCCTAGTTTTGAGTTAATATCTCTGATTTTAGCAAATTTTTTTTTTTTGGAAAAAAGTGGACGTCGAGCTTTTCCGGTACCCAGAAAAGAATTGTAGAAAGTTTGGTGACGATAACTATAATAGTGACTGAGTTATTAGAGGATAAACACACAGACTTTCTTCTTTATATATATAGATAGATCATGTTCATGGCGATTACACAACATAAAATTCAATTCAAAGGCAAAATCATAAAATATTTAAAACACCGTATCTGTAGAATTTCTGATAGACGGCCTCGCGCCCTGAATATAAAAATGTTTTATTCCATACGCTGTTGCCACTGCTCACTTTCAAACAGTTGACTTTGTTAATCAAAAATTCGTTAAAGTTTCAGAAAATCTGAAATAGGTAATGAAACAAATTTGAGTTTCCAGGTGTCCATGTTCGAGTGGAGGACAACAAATTAGATGGAAAATTCAAAATTGCATGGTTCTAGGTGCCGTTGTTTTTTCAGGGTGCCAGAAACATGCATACATTCATGCCGATTCTTCATTATATAATTTCTTTAATAGAGGGTGATAATATTTAGTGGCAACAATCTGAAAATGATACAAAGCCTTTACTTGTGTTTCGATGCAAAATGATATTTTGGGTCTAATACGCCATTCGGGACTAAGTTCCCTTTTGGGTTAAAAACGCTCAAATATACCCATCAAATACTTTTAATAACAAATGTCAGTTTATTAATGACAATAATATATCTTTTTAAACTAGTAATTTATAAAAATTAATTGCTTCGTAATAGTTAGTAGTCGGAGAAAGAAGATCTCTGAGGTCAATAGGGTCTTAGACGCTATTGACGTTTATGAACACCAAATTTTTAGTAATGTTCATGTAGAACAAATGCGGCACTTAAAAATCGAAGAAATATGGTATTTAATTGCTCAGAAATTCAGTTTCACTTAGCAAAATAATCTTCGCCACTCACACTTAACTCGATGACTGTAAAAGGTATTAGCACAATTATTCTTGAACATATATATATACATGGAAATTACACGTATGTTTTAAATAATTAAACGATCATTTATTCATGAGTTAATCTTAGTGACACACCTGAACTAAAAGCCGTAGAAAACTAACTGCCTGGAGCTTTCGTCGCGGCTTCTTTGACAACCTGCAATTTGTTTTCACGTAATACCGTGAGTCGGCTTGTCTAAGAACTTCGTTTAGAGGTCAAAGGCCCGAGATTAAGCACATTCAATGCTCTCCAACTAAGCAGACGGAAGAAGGAGGAAAAAAAAAGTACAGGGAGAGAGAATAAAGCCGAAGGCTGTGTATTCAACAGAATGGGGAAACGGTACATAGACGGAGCTCTAAATGTAGAAATAGAAGAATATTTATAACGCACAGGCTGTAAAAAAAACTGTAGAGTTTTTAAAGAAATTGGAATGTCATGGAAGATTTTAAAGTAGAGTTTTTAAACTCGAGTAGAGTTTTTAAAGAAATTGGAATATTCGTGCAACAACAAGAGATCCATTCTCAGTTACCGTACTGGGATTATCCCTGTATATGTTACAGATATTTTGCCTGTAATGGCGTGAGAAATATTTATATTACAAGTAGAACATATTTTTACTTCCTTGCAGAAGTAAAGTAAGTGTAATCGCGAAATATTTCGGATATCATATTTCAACGAAATTGTGCATTTTGACCCCTCTCGAACCCATTTGAAAGATGCTTTTACTTGATATCTGAGCGTACGGACAGAATAAGGGATTCTTTTTCATAAAATGGATTGTAAAATGGATTTAAAAAGGACTCAGAAGGGATTTTTTTTTATTGACTTCTGTACATTCGTACTTAATGTATGTATGTATTTCTCATAAAAACGAGTAGCTATAGAAATTAAAATTTTTTATATAGGACTGCTATAACATGTAGTTGTGCATCTTCTTTTTTCGTTGTAATCGATCGTGGACCGGCTCATTGATTTCAGTTTCTTTTTTTTTTCTTAGATATCGGTAAATCATGATTTTTTTGCTTTAAAAGGGATTGGATTATGCTGGTCTTGTGGCCTGCATAGAATTTTCATTTCTTTAATTAATCTGCATGCAGTAGTTGTAGAATTATCAACAATTTAAAATTTTAAGCGGCGCTGGGCCTAACGAAGCCGCCATTGGTTTATATTTGAAACTCTTAGAAGAAATAATGAATTTATTCAATTTGTGCACCAACTTCAGTGTGTTTTTGCCTAGTGCAACCGAAAGTAAACTATCAGTTTTGTGCACTAAAAATTTTGTTTTCCTGGGCGATGACTGAATTGCTTGTTTTCGCGTAAAAACTCTAATTTTAACTGTAAAAAAAATCTTTGACTATATTTGGTGTTTTAGGTTTTTCCGTATTTAACAATTTTGAATGAACTTTGAGTTTTTATGTATTTCTGTAAAATGATTCATGAATGTTCATTCAAATGCCCTTTCTAAAGCGAAAATGTAAAGTCCTTGGAAGTTCCGCCCATCAGCATTGCATTATGAAATTCATGAATTTTTAGAAATAATCCTTTGTGGCGAAAATACGGAGGGCAATTTGGACCCTATTGCACTTTTCGAAAGAAACTGAAACAATTGAAACATTATATTGTGAAAGTGAAATTAATGCATTTTTATAAAATTACACAGAAATAGTGATGTTAGATTTCATTTGATATCAAGTCTGAGTCTCTGGATATGTAGGAAATGTCTCTGATCTTGGTCCTAAAGAGGTCTACTCTTTATTGCGTATTTTCTAAAGGGAAAGATGCATACCCTTTGTCAGATCACAATAAAAAAAATATGATGATCTGGGATACTCCTTTCTTCACATATGCAGCGATCCATGGGGCACATGCCTGTGTTAAGAAAGTAAGGAGAAAAGCGCCGTGAACCTTGGAGCTCTGATTCAGAACGTGGTCATAGTGAAGCGCCTTTTTGCCAGTACTCGGAAAGAATCCGTGAAGTCCTCCGCCTTGCACTGCAGAATCCCACTCTTCTTTCCACTTTCAATCAACAAATGCATTCAGAGTAAATTTTATATCGGACTTAAAAATCGCACTCCTGATATTTCCAGGGAACTTGGAAATCGCACTTCTGATATTACTCGTAGCATCCTTGGAAAGGATGTCAATCGGATCGCTGTCGTCCTTCCTACTGTGGGCCTTCGCCGAAGTCCGTCTCTACCTGTGTTTGTTCTACTCGGTCTTGTGCCTTTCCCCAGGCTCCCTTTACTCGTAGCACTCCTGATATTAGTCGTAGCATCCTTGGAAAGGATGTCAATCGGATCGCTGTCGTCGTTCCCACTGTGAGCCTTTACCAAAGTCCGTCTCTACCTGTGTTTGGTCCACTCGGTCTTGTGCCTTTCCCCAGGCTCCCTTTAAGCGGAGATAATGTAAGGAACCTACTGGGCGTGCTCTCGTGGTTTAAGTGTTAGAACAACCATCTGACAATTAGAAGGGAATTAGTTCTGTTTCCGCGATTCCTCTTTCCGCGTTTTTCAAGATTCTACCTGTTTCAGCGAAATTGGAGAGTATATTCCCTTCCCTCAGCTCCTCAGAGAATGATACGAGGATTTATTAAGAAGAGCTGGACAGTTTCTTTGCGAATAAGTTAGTCTTCTTTAGATTCAAGACGTGTGTTAGTTTAGGCTCCTCTGAAGGTCTTGTTTCGTTTTATTTGTAATTATGTTATAATATTAGCTGTTATTTTCACATCTTATTTTAATCAATATGGTTGTTTTAGACGTTATTGAAACTAAAAGAAAAAGAAGCTTTTAGTCCTTTATAAAGGTTATCAGAATCGAATTTAGAATAAAAATAACTAAAGTGTAGTTTATTGGATTTGCATAAATGGAAGAATTAAAAGCTGCAAAGGCGCAATTAAGAGTACAGAAGTCGTGATTTTAGCAGGAAGAATGTCGTTTAGAACTTCGTCTTAGAACGAATATTTATTCTGAAAGATTTTGTTATAACTCCCCTTTATGCAGAATTTCGGGAACATATTATTTTTTCTTTTTCTTTTTTAAATTATCTTTTAATTCATTGCCAAAATCATCGCAAAGTTTGAATATCTCTCTCCCTTTTAGATACAGAATTAGTTTCATTCAAGCAAAGATCTGAGATCCTAAACGCTTTTCGATTATTTCTTTTAAAATTTATTTTTATAAATCTAAAAATTTTTTGCTTTCCTACATTTCGGGTAAGGCCAAGGCCCAGTCGGCCCCCACTATGTAACCCCTTTGAGAAGGAGGTAATGAAGATTTATGATTTCGCGGAAACAGGAGCGTTTTTGACAACCGCGAAAACAGGAATAGTGGAAATAGGAAGACACCTTAGAAGGAGATCGTGGTTTGAATCTGGGCAAGGTCGCAGTTGATTTTTCATCATTGGTCTAACATGTTTAATGATTTTTTACAAACTGATTCATTTAAGGAACGGAGGAGCATGAAATTCAATTGCTATTATAGTAAAAGTTGTGTATTTAATGCAAGCGATTGATCAATAAAACTATATATGTAAAAGCACTTTATCTATTAGAGAAATTAAGAACTGTAAACAAGAAACTATAACACCATACATAATAATTAAGGTAATTCATAATAATTAAGGTATAACTCTATTTTTATTTATTAAACATTTTTATACGAAGTTTATTAAATCAACTCCTTTTGGCAATCCGTAAATGGATCTCAATAAAATAATACTTCGGAGCTCGCGACACTATTTAACTTTCAAAAGATAATTTGAGTAATTGAGTGTTAAGACTGTATTGTTTAGCTAAAATAAATAAAAATGCTTAATTCTGTAATTATACTAATATTTCAGATGAAGTATTGACGCTCCGAATATTGGAAAAGGCAACCAGCCCCAGAGGTCCTCGGGAACTCTCCAACAGCAAGTCGAGACCTCAAACCAATCAATCAATCAATCAGTCAATCAGTATCAATCTCTGGAACTTGTGGATTCTCCGAGGAGAGAGAGTTTTCTTCCAGAACTCATACTGGTCATCATTTATTACTCTCTAATCTCCTGGAATCGTTGACACTTCCCAAAACTTCTTTTATCAGTCCAGACACTCTTCTAAAAGAGGTGGGGGAAGAGCGCGGAGAAAAAAACGAGGACGACATTGAAGTTGACTCGTTTTAAGTTGCGTTAATGACAAGAAATGTCTCGTAACATAACAGGGGTGCGAGCGCCACCCTTGCTTTGGCGCACCCCAGCCTACGGACCAATGAGGGATGACAACGTGTCGCGGCCAACATTCTCTCAACTTGACAAAGATGAATGGCAGGAAGCGAACAACTTATCTCTAGGAACTTTGCGGCATCGAATCTCTTCTAAATTCTCCTTTGATTGATTTATTTTTTTAACTTTTTCTAGACTTAAATATTTTTCCACGAATAGGCATTTTTTAGTTGGGGAGTGGAGGCTGGTTAGGGTTAGTGGATTGAGAGATATGCGGAGGGAGTGGAAGGCGGTGGAAATTCCGTGAGACTAAACGATTTGTGAGGCTAATCATTGTACGTGCGGGGAATTCACTGAGACATTGAGTAACTAAAGATGTGTGACATTCCCTTCAAGTTTGGAGCCTATGTTTGTGGGCTTCGAAAGACGGGATGTAACTGAAATATTTCTGACGCTTAAGCAGGCATCATTCACTATCAACTCGTAACTGAAGTATGGAGAAGATGTCCAACAACAAAATATCATAACTTAAAGCACTTTCGCTAAAGATAAACTTCCGTAAGAGACTCTAAATAGGTTCTATAAATATTAAACTTTCAGACTTTAAAACTGGTTTGAACACTTTGCACAATATAATGTATATTATTAAATTACGCAGACTTAGGATAGCTATATTTTCAATTACCTGAAGCTTTTTCATGCTTCTTGTTTGCTTCTTGTTTCATGCTTTCATGCAATGTAGCTTGTTAATCTGAATTTCCCCTTAACTTAATTAATTCTATAAAAAGAAATTATAGAATAAAGTGCTATAGACTACCTGAAGCTTATTCTTGACCAAGCAAAATGTAGCTTGTTAATTTGAATTTTTCCTTCAATTAATTAATTCTATAAAAAGAAAATATAGAATATAGTGCTACAGACTACCTGAAGCTTCTTCATGTTTCTTGACCAAGCAAAATGTAGCCTGTTAATGGGAATTTTAACTTAAATAATGCTATAAAAAGATAATATAGAATATAATGTGATAAACCACCTGAAGTTTTTCATGTTTCTTGACCAAGCAAAATGTAGCTTGTTAATTTGATTTTTTTCTTAACTAATGCTATAAAAAGACAATATAGAATATAACGCTATAGACCACCTGAAGTTTCTTCATGTTTCTTGACCAAGCAAAATGTAGCCTGTTAATTGAAATTTTTCCTTAACTTAATTAATGCTATAAAAAGATAATATAGAATATAATGCGATAAACCACCTGAAGTTTTTCATGTTTCTTGACCAAGCAAAATATAGCCTGTTAATTGAAATTTTTCCTTAACTTAATTAATGCTATAAAAAGATAATATAGAATATAATGCGATAAACCACCTGAAGTTTTTCATGTTTCTTGACCAAGCAAAATGTAGCTGGTTAATTTGATTTTTTTCTTAACTAATGCTATAAAAAGATAAAATAGAATATAACGCTATAGACCACCTGAAGCTTCTTCATGTTTCTTGACCAAGCGAAATGTAGCTTATTAATTGGAATTTTTCCTTAACTTAATTAATGCTATAAAAAGAACATATGAATATAGTGCGATAGACTGACTACCTGAACTTTTTTCATGTTTCTTAACCAAGCAAAATGTAGCTTGTTAAGGGGGGTAAGGACCTTTGAACCTTCAAAAAATCGAAATTAAAAAAAATATATATTTTGAATATTCATAGAATTCTGAATACTGTGCAAAAAACAGAATCAAAATATCATGATTATTTTCCGAGTTATGAGCTTTTATATAAAGCTCACTCTAGAAAATAACCATTTAAAGAGACGCCAGTCTTTGTTTACGTTTGTAGCTGTTACTTCCGCGTTTGTCCCACTCACGTGTTTTATGACTTTAGACTGGGATATTTTATCTTTATTTCTTTCCCCATGGTTTATTTAATGCATGTTCGTACAGTAGGAATGCTACCACTCAACTTATTTCATTTCACATTTGTTTATATCTAGGGAAAGCGTGGCGAATGATTTGTTTGATTTTCAGTGAGTGAATAACTGTAGATTTTTATCTAATTTTCCATATTTTGCTTGAAAACAAATTAAACTATACGTTTTATTAAGCATGGGAAAAGATTATTATCGATCTGTTGGTTATAGATCCAGGAAAAGGCGATTTCATGGCAAAAAGTCTGACAATTTGAATGCAAATCAGAACGTATCTGCATCTGAGAAAAAAATAAAATTGGAAACTTCACAGAGCAAGTATGAAATTGATTCTTCTCTGAAAAATAATTTTCAAGGTTACAGAATTATAGATATTTGTTTAATGCTCCAAGAACTTAAAAATTATCTTTGTTGCAAAATTTGTCACTCAGAAATTGAAATAATAGAAAGTAAAGTGACTGGGATATCATCAACTATGTCCATCAGTTGTACAAAATGCTCGCAAATTAACGAATTTCAGACATCACGTATGATTGGTGTGAAGCAGAATCAGTGTGAAGTAAATTTAAGAATTGTGTATGCTATGAGATGCATAGGTCAAGGCCTAGCAGGTTTGGAAAGATTTTGCAGCATTATGGATTTCCCTGCTCCATTATCTCAAAAATCTTACGACAAAGCTGTGAAGAAGATTGGACAAGCAGCAGCTACAGTTTCTAAAATTTCAATGAAGGAAGCTGCATTGGAAGAAATATCATTATCTGATAATTCTGAAAATATTACTGTTTCGGGTGATGGTACCTGGAAAACAAGAGGCTTCAGCTCCAAAATTGGCGTATGTACTCTAATCGGATCAGAGAGTGGAAAAGTTATTGATATTGAAGTTGTAACTTCTTTTTGTAAAGGTTGCGAAAGAAATGTAGCTTTTCATGACTGCGTAAAAAACCATGAAGGCTCGGCTGGAAAAATGGAAGTCATTGGAATGCTACGCATGTTTCAGCGTTCAATAGAGGAGAGAAATGTGCGTTACTTAAAATATCTTGGCGATGGAGACTCAAAAACATTTTTGGAAATCAGCAAAGACAAGCCATATGGTCAAGAAGTGACTGTAGAAAAACTGGAATGCATTTGCCATATTCAAAAAAGGATGGGCACCAGACTTAGAAAGTTAAAAGCTGATATGAGAACAAAAAAATGTGCTGATGGTAAACCACTTTCAGGTAAAGGACGGTTAACAGACAAGCTAATTGACCAACTGACTAATTATTATGGCAATGCGATACGAGAAAATAGTGGATCTTTACAAAACATGCGAAAAGCAGTGTGGGCAGTATGGTGTCACACAAGATCCACTGATGACGAGCCCATGCACTTTTTCTGTCCTGAAGGAGATAAGTCATGGTGCAAGTTCCAAAAGCACGAAGCTTTAGAAGATTCCAATAAAGGAATTTTTCATCATAAGAAGACTGTACCTTCAGCTGTAATGGACTGTATAAAAAAGGTTTTTACAGACTTATCTGAACCAAAGCTTTTAAAGCGGTGTTTAAAAGGAAAAACGCAGAATCCAAATGAATCCTTAAATTCTATGATTTGGAAATTTTGTCCGAAAACTTCTGGGTGTGGTGTAAAAGTTGCCAAAATTGCTGTTGATGAAGCTGTGGTAGCTTTTAATGAAGGTAATAAGGGTCGCCTAGATGTAATGAGAGAAATGGATATCACCCCAGGTCATAATGCTACTACAGGTGCATTTGTTGCTGATAAACGAAGGATTCTCGCAGCTGAAAAGAAAGCCTGTTTAATGACAAAAGAGGCCAGGAGAGCTAAGCGAATGTCCCAAAAGAATGCTAATGCATTATTATCTGAAAAAGAAGGAAATATTTATGAAGCAGGTGGACACTAGCAAGGGAAAAAAATGTATTATTGTAAAAAAATGTAACGTTTAACTTTAAAGTCATTTTTCTCAAAACTGTGTTTTTGACACTTATCCGTAAGATTTAAAGAAATATTATTGATGGAATTTTCTGAAATTGCACATATATGTTAAAAATACCTATATGCATAGAATGAATTAACATGAAAGTGATTTTTAATTTTTTTGTTTTGTTTTGATCCATATTAGTAAAAAAAAAGGTAAGTAAATTAAAATTCAATATTTTTCTCAATTTTAAAAATATTAATTATGAATATAATTGTAATTCCTTAATTCATTCTATACCCAATACATTTAGCTTTATTTTGAATCAAGAATCGAAAGTGTAACTACATTTTATTTAAAGATATCTTACGGACAGTAATATGCTATTATGTTTCATTTTCGATATACAATCAATATTTAAAATTTAATTTTAAAAAAAGTTCTCAACTTAAACTTCTCATTTAACTTGTTTTTATATCTGCATGTTTTTATTTATATGTAGCGTAAATTATATGACTGTGTGGTTAATATCCTGTATATGAGGCCATTTCAAACATTGGTAAAAAAATTGGAGAAAAGTGAGCTTGAAAGGTAATGCTATAAAAAGATAATATAGAATGTAATGCTATAGACTACTTGAAACCTTTTCATGTTTCTTGACCAAGCAAAATGCAGCTTGTTAATTTGAATTTTTCCTTAACTTGATTAAAACTATAAATAGATAATACAGAATACAGTGCGTATTTTTTAAAGAAATTACGACGTTTCTTCACTTCTGCGACGCATTTTTTTCATATACATGCAAACTGCCAAACGGGGGCGCATTTTAAAATTAAATTTTTCTGCATTACTAATTTTTCCAAAGTAATTATTTTCATGAATTTTGCAGATATACTATAACTCTTAATAAATCAGGATACCTGCAGGCTATGACATTTATTTACAAGATGTATTTCAGAGTGTGATTTCAAGTATTTTATTGGCTTTGAAATGAAGTTTTTTATTGTGTTGGTGATACAAAAGTTAAAGATTTGTGCGTCTTACAGCCTATAATTTACGGTGTTACATTGACTTAAGTGAATATCTTTCATACGTAGATTAACCTTCAATATTTGGCAAATCTCCAGTTTACAAATAATAACGGGAAAAATAATTCCGAAATGTATATATGCATATAAGACTATTGTGAAAAATACAGTAATATCTCAGTTTAATTGAATGGAAAGAAACAATTAAATAATGCTTTTTGTTACACGTAAAAAATCATTTATTAATATTAACATGCTAAAATGAGTGGCATTAAGTGTTTAGCTTTTTTACATTTAGTGTTTAGCTACTTAAATAAAAATTAATTTCATGTTTCAATTGACATGAACTTCACTAGCAAGCAAGTCTGCCAGATGAGAGGACTGCGGCCAAAACAAAATTTATAATTATTAATATATTATGTACGCCTCTACAATATATTTTTATACATTGCGCAAAAAAACAAGGGAGGGCGGACAGTTCATTATCTCCCCGTTCTACTGGGGCGATTGACGAAATTCAAACTGCGTTTTTCATGTCTCAAAAGCGCGACTTAGAATATATATTAGATTTATATATAGCATTGTTCTAACATAAGTATTTTCACACAAAACCGGACTTTTTCTGAGATGACATGAAAATTGTTTTCCATATTTCTGGTCTACGACTCAAATTATGCCTAGATATTAAATTTTGTAAAATTTGGTGCGAAATTTACGGAGAAATTAAAAAATTTATCTTGGCGCAATTTTTTTCAGTTTGCGCCAACAATAATTCATTTGGCTAACATCTTAATATACGGCAACCTATTATACTTTCCCTTTTTACATTGTGCACGAGGGGCAAAATTCACATTGTTTCTGCTTTCAAGTAATTTTAACAAAGTGCCTAAGCCCCATTCTATGTTTTATGGCTTTCAACAAATATACCAAATTTCAAAACCCATCAGTACATAAATTCACGTATATCTTCGGAAATTTTGAATAAAAAACTCTAATGTTCTTCAGGGATACTTATAAATACATCTACTTTAAGATGATAGTAAAAATTTTATAGATTATAGTTCAAAACGCTTTTCGAAAAATTCATAAAAATTATTTAAAAATAAGTCATAAAATATAGGCGAATTTGTTTGCTATGAGTTTTAATTTTGAAATGTGAAAGGAAGAATCAAATAAGTTCAGCAAAAAAAGAAAGATTAATAAATATATACCAAATTCAATTAACATTGAGAAGCTAAAATTTTGAGAGCTAATTTTTTAAAAACTACTTGTGCGAATTTTGCAAAGCATGGCTGTTTGGCATAATTTGAGTCGTGGAATCGAAATATGGAAAAAAAACCCCCACATATCATTTCAGAAAACGTCTTATTTTGTGTCAAAATGCCTATGTTAGAACAACGCCATATATAAATCTAATACATATCCTAAATCGCGCTTTCGAAACATGAAGAGCGCAAGTTAAATTTCGTCAAACGGCCCAGCAGAACGGGAGATATAAAACTGTCTTCCCCTTTTTTACTTCCTTGTACGAAGTAAAAAGGAAGTATTGTAATCGCGAAAATTTTCGGGTTCCATATTTCAACGAAAATATCTATTTTGACAGTTATCGAATGCAATTTAACGACGTTTTAGAGTGACATCTTTACGTAAGGGCAGAATAAAGGACTCTTTTCCCCCCAAATAATTATAAAACTGATTTAAAATGGATTCTGAAGATATTTATTCGTGGCGTACGTACGTATGTATGTATGTATCTCCTATAACTCAAAAACGAGTAGTTTCAGACACTCTGTTACTCGGCTCAGTTAGCTCAGTTTTTTAATTCTTATACGTTTCTAAATTGTGCATTTTTCACTTATGATTAAAATGATTGAATTATGTTGTTCTTATCTTTAGTATTTTTATGCCCTTAGTTAACCTGCATGCAATAATTGTGAAATTATGAGCAATTTAAAAGTTTTTTCAAGTGCGGCTAAGCCTAATTTTTGGTTATGATAGTGGCCGTATTTGTTTACATTTGAAGCTTAGCAGAATAGTGGATTTGTTGCCAATCTAGAGAAACTAAGCTTCACAACAACAAAGTATCGTCTTCTTTTATTATTACGAATTAAATTACGCTTGATTCATTCTGGAATTATCATTTAAGTCCCGCTTTCGAGACATGGAAAACGCAATTTCGTCAATTGCAATCGGCCCAGAAGAACAAGAGATATAGAATTCTCCCTTTTTACATCCTTGTACGTAGTAAAATGGAAGTATTGTAATCGCGAAAATTTTTGGGCGTGATATTTCAAATAAAATATCCATTTTCACCGCTATCGAATGCAATTTAACGATGTTTTTGCCTGATATCTGTACGTAAGAACAGAATAAAGGACCCTTTTTCCCCCAAAAATTATAAAACTGATTTGAAAGGAATTCTGGAGAGATTTTTGGTGTCTGTACGTAAGTATGAATGTATGTATCTCGCATAACTCAAAAACGAGTAGCCTCAGAATGTTGAAATTTTGTATATAGACTGCTATAATACGTAGATGTGCACCTCCTATTTTAGTTGCAATCGGCCGCACCAAAAGTATATATATATATATATATATATCCACTCTGTTACTCGGCTCAGTGAGCTCAGTTTCTTTATTCTTATATGTTTGTAAATTGTGCATTTTTTGCTTTACAAATGATTGAATTATGCTGTTCTTAGCTATCGGTTAAGATTTGCTCCCCTTTTGTTAACCTGAATGCAATAATTTTGTAATTATCAACAATTTAAAAGTTTTTTAAGTGCAGCTAAGTCTAATTTTTATTTACGATAGCGGCCATATTTGTTTACACTTGAAACACTGCAGAGTGGATTTGTTGCCAATCTGGAGAAACTAAGCTTCGCAACAATAAAGATAACGCCTTCTTTTAATATTGAGAATTAAATCATGTTTAATCCGTTCTGGAATTTATTCGAGGAAATAAGTGTTTAAGATTTACTTCGAAATTTTTAATATAGATATTTTGAGTTTTTATGTATTTTTGCTTTGCAGCGAAGTGAGATCTGAATTAATTGAATCAGCAATACTGAATCGTTTGCGAAAAACTATTTCTTTTTTTTGGGTGGGGGGTTGTTTGTTTAATTTTTTTCATACATCGTTTTAGATTTATTATAATACCTGAATGGAACATGTAGCAACGATTAGATAATTCTTAAACGGTATATATAATTTTTGTGCATTCTGAGTTATAAAATGAATGATATGTAACGCTGTTAAGTGAACCTAGCACCAGAGTAACGCTGTGGTAACAAATATAGTGAATTTTAAAGAGTGCATTTATTCTGTTGTGATTTATGCGCTATCGACGAAGTAGATTTAACTCTATTCAATAAATTTAAAAGAAATCCGGGGAAAATGCATATAATTTAATATTCCGTACAAGGAAGTCATGTGGTGAACACATCAGACTTTTATGTTTTCATAATGACTATTGAAATACAAATATAAAAGTGTGAAAAGTTAAATTTCGTTATTTGTCGGAGAGGTATTCAACATAAAACCTCGTTTCGAGACTGTAATAGCTCATTTGAGCTAATGCTTCTTTTGAGTTTAAAAAAAAAAAAAAAAAAAATTGGACAGAATCGGTAAACCTAGTGTGAGAAACAGAAGCGCATTACATTTTGTTACGAATTTTGTATTTACATAGTTAATTTTAGTAGAATTATAATGAAAACTGTTGTATTTCACCGTGCAATGCAGCGCGAGGCAAATTTTAAGAGAAAGCTATGCCGGAAAAGTGAGAATACAGGGGCACGTGCACTTAACGTTTAGTAGATGGTTATCTTGGTAATTTGTATTGACATTGAATAAATGTAATTGGCTACTGTGTTACCTGTAACCATAATTTCATCCTCTTACAGCTTTTCAGAGATCTCGAGAAGCAGAAATTACGAGAAATATCTCGTGATCAGTTGAAAACTATAATAGCCGGATAGAGAGCATCTGAGTTTAAAATCATTGCTTATCCACTTCAAAAATAATTGCTTATGCCGTAATTGTTCACTCAACTGCTCCAGATATGCCTCACACATGATTATCAATCTATTTCTTTTAAATATCACATCATTAACCGCAGATTTAATCTGCCAAATTGCTATTCATCGGTAAGTAGTCATTACACTACTAACATATAACTATATTATAATCCATGTGACCAAGGAGCCTATTAATCTTAAAATCTTTCCTGCCTGCTTTATCTTTGGTGTTGTATTCACGTTATAAAATTATAAAATACCCCCAAAAAAACAATTATTAAAAATCTTAAAATAACAAGAAGTTCTGTGTTCTCTCTAGCTCAGTGTTTAGCGCGTTAGGCTCGAAAACGAAAGGTCTCGAGATCGAATCTCGCTAACTGCTGCTTACTTTTTCCGAACTTATAATATTTTTATAAGTTCTTCTTGTTTGTCTCTGTAATTTTTCTGAAGTCATGTTGACTTCCTTTTTATTTTTCCTTAACGTCTTTCATGTATTTTTTCCTATTTCTGCTCCTTTTTATTAACTATGACGTGGATGTAGCGGGTTCTTTACCCTAGGCACTCCATAATAATTAATCCTTGGATCATCTGAGTTTAGTTGCTTATTAGTTATTGTTAATACGAGTCGTTTAGTTCCGTGTGAACTCAGATATCTGAATATGCTTTCTCTTTAAATACGCTTTGCATTACGTTGTATTTTAACGTTTTTAGTAGTTTGAAGTATAACTACTAATTATACTGCGTGATATTGTGAACACTTGTACGAATATTGCTGGGGAGAAATTTCCAACGTTCTGATATATTAATTTCCATAAGAATATATTTTATTAACCTAGACCCCATACGCTCGCAACAATATGATAAACTGAGAGCAAATAAGTTGAAAGTCTCAGCTAAAAACAGGCAGTTTTTAATTACTGAAACCGGAAGTTTCACGTCCTTTCAAGTAGAAAACAGGTGTAATAAAATAAAAAATTTTACTGTCCATTGTCCCTTACGGAACCCATTGCAACACCCACGGAACTCAAAGATTCTGGAGAATCCCAAGTAAGAAACCCTGGTTTCCGTAAGTAATAATAGTAGCTCTTTTCAAAGCATGGGTTTTGTTCTCGCTTAAGTTGCCCAACAGAATTATTCTCATTCCGGAAAATGTGCTGTCAGTGTTTTCACATTTTCCTGGAGATAATAATAACCCCAG
>KK119871.1:113799-152981 GCA_000611955.2 Stegodyphus mimosarum
TCATGGCTGATGTGATTTTCTCGGTTACAGCCGAAAATATCGCAGGCGAAAACGTCGAAGAATAAAACACCGTGGGAGAAAATAAAGCAGAGTAGAAAACTTCGCAGCTCTAAAAACATCGTGGTACAAAATATCGTGGTCGAAAATAAAACGGTTTAAAAACTCCGCAGTTTAAAAACGAAAGGTCGAAACCCGTCGTCGAAAACGTCGTGGTAAAAAATAAAGTAACAACAAATCAACGCATGACCATAACATCACATACATGAATTTTTCAAATCCCATACTGACATATTATGTAATTGACTTTTGTCATAACTAACCAAACGACATCCAAAAAAATGGATTTTTCACTAAAACAATATTAGACTAACGAATGTAAAAGAAAATAATTTGATAATTAAGTAAGCAATTTTTATAGACGTAACCTTATGCAGTTATTTATCATCCGTCTTCTAAGCATTTTTAGACTGTATTTTTCATAAGAATTATCAATAAAACTTTGTAAACAAAGGTTCATTTATTGTTTACCTTTGCTAATTAACTATATAAATTTAAAATTCTATTAAGTTCCATAAGTTGCGTTAATCTTCTACTCATTTTCAATTTTTAAATGCTTAAATTTCCTTCTTAATTTTTCAGCAAAAATTTAATAGTTCATCCAAAAATATGAAATGTGGAAGTAAAAGAATCTCTCTTTCCTTCTTGCCGTCCCAAATCATTACGCGAAAATGCATTTATTACAGCTTTCAAAACCTGAAAACGCATGCGCGCCATGTTATCGTCATGCGATTATCTTAGGTACTTTATTTTTTACCACGCTATTTTTAAGCAGCAAAGTTTTTGAACTGCTTTATTTTCGACCACGATGCTTTGAACTACGATGCTTTAGAACTGCGCTGTTTTCTCTTTGCTTTCTTTTCTTCCACGATTTTTCCACAGTATGACATTTTCGCCTTGCGTTGTTTTCTCCACGACGTTTTCTTCTGCGATGTTTCTTCCGCGATGATTTCGGCGAACACCATTTTCTCAATGTGTAATGTGTATATGAGTCAGTTTCCCTTTAGAAAGTATTACCTACGTATAACCTACGTATTATCACAACCACCTCGGCTAAGTTTGGCGAATTTTAATTTTAACGGGAAAAAATCGAAGAATTACTTTTCATTGTAAAATATTATGCACAACATAAATAGTTTACATTTCAGCTATGTGTTTATTTAAAAAAACAGTTATTAAACCTAGTTACAAACGGTTTTTTGTTTCTGCTGTGCCAGAAATTTCTCAAGTATCACTCTGAGAATGGTTTCGAAGCGTTGTTCTTTCGGCAATTTTGCCCTAAAATACTGTACTCCTGCAATTTCTCCTATCGCAAGGAAATTCCACAAGCACATATTTTTAAATCGAATTTAAGTCGAGGAGAATGACAGTTTACTCATAAAGCCGCCAGAACTTAAAATACAAAAAAAAAAAAAAAAAAAAAAAAAAAAAAAAAAAGATAATGGCGACTTCAGAAACTGAATATTTGTCATACGTATGGTTGAAAGCAGAAGAGAAATGCGCCAATTGAAACCGAATTAGTAACACAACAGCCTTATGTGTGGCATAGATTTAAATCAAGATCTCAATCGATTAAGAGGGCAAACGGGTACAGGTCCTTCTTCATCAGGGGCAAAGAAATCTGCAAGACTGAGGTTTGACAGTCTTGCAGATTTCTTTACTCCTGATGAAGAGGGACATGTACCTGTTTGCCCTCGAAATTAATTGATATCTTAACTTAAATCTACGCCAAACTCAAGGTTTTTGTGTTACTAATAAGAATGATTGCCTTAATAATTTTTATGAGCGCGGTTATCAGAGTCGGATATATGGTTCCGATAATAAGTAAGTACCGAAACTCTTCCATAACATACCTCTTTTTAAACAGATAGCCCTCGTGTGCTTTCCCACGCCCAAACAATCTAACGTAATCTTGCAAATCTAAATTGGAAACTAGCAAGAATAAACTTATCGCACCTTTTGCACGAAATAAAACTAGTTTTATGTTTAGGTTTATTTAATTACGGCAATGCACTCCATAGCTACCTGCCTAAGGGGAGGGAAACTTTCGTGGAGGACTTTCTAAGGGAAATTGGCTCGTATACACGTTACACATGTGGAACACTACGAAAACACCCATGCAACTAGCCCGTTAACCGGCATTCGAGCTCTGAGACGAACTACAAGTGTTCAGCGGCATTACTGCGAAAAATTGATGCTAGGTATGGCTCGAATAATGGCGACTTACGGTACATACGTGGGAAGCTTTATTGTATGATTTTGTTCTCAGATTTATAGTCTAAACAACATAAAGAATAAAGATGTACTTTTTTTTTTTAAATCCAAAGGGCGCAATTTCCCAGAAGGGCTATTTGTTTCGGCATTTTACGTTGATTCCCTAAAAGCGTTGTTTCACTTTCCAAATTGTTGCTGCCAAATATCATCGCCCTGTTTTATATTTAAAGAAATTAAATAATGAAGAATCTGCATAAATGTATGCAAATTACTCTCATTGTAATAAAACATCGGTACATGGAGCCATCCAGGTTTGAATAACGTACGTTTCCACCCGAATATTGGAACTGGAAGCCGAAATTTGAAATTCGAAATTTGTTTTATTATCAATTTTATATTTTGTAAAACTTTAAGAAATTTCTGATTTGCAAACTCAAGGATTTCGAAGCCAACAATGGCAACGTTGAACAGAAAAAAAAAAACATTTTTATCTCCAGCGCGCGAGACCGTGTATCGGAAATTCTGAAATTACGCTGATTTAAAAATTATTTTGCAATATTGCTCTTGAGCTAAATTTTATGGTTTAAGTACGAAGAACATGACATTTAATAAGTTATTGCCCCTTCGATTATCGTCTTGGTGTCTCTCTAACAAAATTCAGGGACAAAGTTTCATGGTCAAGCTTCGGTTAGCAACTGGCTAACAAATGTCTTCAACTCGAAACCGCAACAGTTTTACAGGAGAAGCACTGAACTCGTGCCTGAACGCTGATCAGATCGCTGAATTTGGAGTAGTTCGACTCATCAGTTTCTGAACCCGGCAAATGGGCTGGCTGCACGGAAATGTTCCTGGCTTTAACCATATATATATAGAGAGAATAGGTGCCAGTTCCCTTAGAAAACCACATATGAAGTTTCTCCTTCTCTTAAGCACATAACCCAAGTCTTCTAATATCAAAGTATTGATACTGGCACACTAGGGTTATCTGCCTAGTGTGCTACTATCATCATCAGTCATCGTTTTACTCTTCTAGTAACGACTTTAAAATTAATTCTAAAATAAGTAAAAAAAAATTCGGAATCAGATTTTAAATTACGACCAAAGGGGCTTTTTCTTAACATTTTGTTTGTTACCTTGTAAGGTATTTCTCCCGCCTTCTTCGCATGCCTTCGCGGTGTAGTGGTCAGCACACTCGGCGCGTATTCGAGAGGTCCGTGGTTCGAGTCCCGGCCAGAGTATTGCTCATTTGGCATCTTTCCTGCTTCCAAATAACCTAATGTCTCTACAGGGGCGGCCGAACTAAAAAATGTGCTGGATGATGATTCTCCACCACCGGCATTTGGCGATTGTGTCCCCTAATCCCCAGTCGCCCTTTACGAAAGGGAGTATATGAGGTATTTCTCCCACTATCTTGGCATGCCTTCCTGGTATAGTGGTCAGCAAGCTCCACGAATATTCGAGTGGTCCGTGGTTCGAGTTTCGGCGAGGACGTTGATCATTTTTCCCATCTTTTTGCTTCAAATAAATCCTAATGCCTCTACAACCTTTATTTATTAAATATCATGTTCTTCGCACTTAAACCACAAAATTCAGTTCAAGAGCAATATCGCAAAATAATTTTAAAATGAGCATACATAGTCACAGTCTCACGCGCTGGAAATAAAAATGTTTCCTTCTATACAACGTTGCCATTGCTCGCTTTGAAATCCTTGAGTTTATTAATCAAAAATTCGTTTAAAGTTTCACAAAATATGAGATCGATAGTAAAACAAATTGCAAATTTTAACTTTAGGCTTCCAGATACCCCTGTTCGCAGGAGGATTACGTTATTCAAAACTGGATGGCTCTAGGTACCACTGTTTTATCACAATGCGAGAAACGTACATGCATTTACGCAGTTTCTTCTTTATTTAATTTCTTTAAATATAATGCAGGGCGATAATATTTGGTGCCAACAATTTGAAAAGTAAAACAGCACTTGTAATGAATCAACGCAAAATGCCAAAACGAAATTACAGTCCTTCTGGGCAAATTGCCCCTTTGGACTAAAAATTGATAGAAATAAATTTGCAAAAAAGCTCATTTGTAAATGATGCTAATAATACGGTTGCAAACTGAAGACTCCTTGCGGGAAGTTTTTCTGTTGCCAGATTTATAATCGAAAGCGATAGTAATGCAAATAATAAATGGTATCGAGAGTTACAATCTCATAACAGTATCTTTAAATAACTAAGCCACACAGAAAGAAATTGATAATATTGTTGCGAGACTGTACTTGAATTTCAATCATTCAGCCGGTTCTGCATTAAAACGTAAAAGAAGAATTTGTGATTGAATGAAGTAGGAAATCTACCTATATAATCAAATTATAACAGGCAATCCACCTAGAATAATCACATAAAGTAGGCAATCCACCTCAGTACGAAAAAAATGGCGCATTCTCGCCTTTCGTTTTTGTTATTCTAAAGAAAACTAAACGTTTTTGTTATTCTAACCAAACTAAAATAGAGTGTTGCCAAAACATGAAAAATAACTTTCGGAAAAAAGTGTATTTACAGAAAACGTTGAGTTGCTCACGGAAAATATATTCAAAGAAATTACAAGAAAGTAATCAATCAGTTAAATCAAGTTTTCTGGAGAAAAGTACGGATAGAACAAATTCTTTACGCGAGGAATATTCCAGATAATCTTTTCTAAGACCTTTGAAAATGTGTTTTCCAGAACCTTACAGAATGTCGCCAAGTTGGAGAAAAATCGCCTCATTTTGGCAACTTGGTGACTAAACGTGTCGAAAAGGCCTGTAAGGAGAGTTTCTAGTTTTTGTACTCATAACTCCAGTTCTAATTGAATTATTTTCGCAATTTGAGCACCGATCTATTCAAGATTGCAAGATCTAAAGTATGATATATAACATAAACAATTACAAACAGTATAAATGGTCATAAATTCGAAAAAGCCAAAACATGCTTAAAAATTAGTGCAAGAAAAAATGCAAGAAATAAACTATTCAATAAATATAACTAAAGCATAAGACTACAAAAATACGTTGGAATTAAAAGGCAATCAGATAAATGCAAATATTTACATAAATTTGCAACAAGGCGTCGCACTTCGTTTCAAATTTTTCCCGAAGTATCCCTACAGGAAATATAGAGCTGAAACTGCAGTTCCTGAACGCTTAATGCGGTTAAACGATAGTTTTGGGAGCTACGAATACAGGAATAAATAATTTTACTAAAGCAGGACTTTACTCATCATTCAGGTTCAAAACGGACGAACGAAGCATGCGGGAAAATAGTTTCCCCGAAACGACAGATCGGATTTCTACTGTATAATTCTAATCTCAACCCCCGCTTTGTATCGAGTAACAACTGTACTTTTAATCCAATATAAAAAGATAAGACTCCTGTTTAAATTACCACATGTTATAAAAGTTATAAAAATCGATTCATATGCAAAGTAAATCTGAGAAAAAAAAGTTAGATTAATGGACTGAGGTGAAGCTAAAATCTTTCTTTAGGAAGTTATTCAAACCTCAAGGCAACTCGGGTGTCACAAACTGTATCGCAAGAAATGGAACAGCAAACGCCCCATCGGCCGCAAAGTATGAAAGATGACAAAGCCGAAGGGTGTCTGAAATGCACCCCTTTCAAAGAAGTCATTCCTTTTGATTTGCACCAACTCTCTTAAGCAAACCGCAGGGGGTAGTGCTACATATTGAGAGTTTGTGCTATAGATTAGCGACCTATAAATAGGCATCTGATCAACTAATTTACAGAGATACAGCTTGCCCAGTGTATAAGAAGGTGGTTTGATATCAGAACTAAAAGTGTATATAGCTACGATAGTTTCCAAGAAAATGTAGGGTTTTCTAATAAAAAGTTGAATGTACAGCATTAAAACAAAAACACGCTATTATATATTTAACAGTAAACATCGAATATTTTATATATACTTAATTCCTATATAATGTTATAAATTTATGTCTTATTTGTGCTCATTTGTATGTAATTACGTTTTCGTGTATTTTATATTATTAGCCCAAAGGAGTGTTAGCTCAGAAAGACTATTAATTCCGTTTTGCCATTTTGCGTCGATTCACAATAAACGGCGAGTCACTTTTGAAATTGTTTCCACCAAATATTATCGCCCTACATTATATTTAACGAATTTAAATAATGAATAATCTGCATAAATGTATGTATGTTTCTCTCATTCTGATAAAACAACGGTACCTAGAGCTATCAAATTTTGAATAACATGCGTCTCCACACGAATATGGAGATCTGGAAGCCCAAATTTAGAATTTGGAATTTGTTAGACCAAAGGAGACTTAGCTCAGAAGGGATATTAATCTCGTTTTGACATTTTTCATCGATTCACTGTAAATGACCGTATCACTTTTCAAACTGTTGCCGACACAGATTATCCCCCGTGTTATATTTAAAGAAATTAAATAATGAAGAATCTGCACAAATGTATGTATGTTCCTCGCATTGTGATAAAACGACGGTACCTAGAGCCATGCAATTTTGAATAACGTAATCCTCCTCCGAATATGGGCATCTGGAAGCCCAAATTTGGAATTTGAAATTTGTTTTATTATCCATTTCATATTCTGTAAAGCATTTATGAGTTTTTAATTAAGAAACTCAACGATTTCAAAGCGAGCAATGGCAACACTGTATGGGATAAAAAAAAAGTTTTTATATCCAGGGTGCGAGACTGTGTACCGGAAATTCTTAACATACGCTCTTTTAAATATTTTGCGATATTGCTGTTGGATTGAATTTTATGGTTTAAGTGTGAAGAACATGATATTTAAGGTTAAAAACGTTAAAAAAACGCCCCCCGGGCGTAATATAAAATCTGGAAGCTTTCAGATATTTTTTTTATTATTTTTCTGTTTTTATTTATTAACAAATGTGTCTATTTTTTATTTTAATTTAATTAGATTATTTGTTCTTGATTGCTTACTTACCGTAAATTCATGTAAATATTTGTGATTATTCTTATATAATTTGATTTTAATGTATTCTTACTTTTGTTATATATTGTTATATACGTTTATTTATTTTTTAGCCCCGAAAGGTGTTATCCCAAAGGCTCTTAGTATCGAAAGGGGATTTTGCGTCATCCACTACAAACAGCTTATCACTTTTCAAATTTTTGCCACCAAATACTATCGCCCTGTATTATCTTTAAAGAAATTAAATAAGGAAAAATGTTTATGAATATACACTGGTGTGCAAAAATTAAGGACGAAGTCGAAAAATTAGCATATCAGCTGAACGAAGAGGCAGAGCGGACAGAAAGACCAATCAGGAGATTAAGTAAGGTGATGTACGGTAGCACATGCGCAGATATGCAGGTAGACGTAATGGGGGAGTGTCTGAGTAGTATAAAGCATGTTGTTGGTGTAAGATCAGTACTTCTGGCAAAGAGATTGCACGTCGTATAGCAGTTAAAATCACACCGAGTTGCTGCCTCAGCGAGAAATGGCGAATAATCAATCTGTTAGATGACATCTGGATGCTTTTACCCGAGGTCGAATCATTGGGAAGTTGGAGGGTGACAAGTGTGGCTGCAGAGTTCGGAATTGCTCACAGCATCGTTTCATGACTTTGGAGACAATTGCAAACTACAGGAACAGCTATCCGGGGGTTTAGTAGTGGTCGTCCACGAGGAACCACACCCGCAGATGACCGGTATATTGCCTTACAGGCCAGAAGAAACAGGCGGCAGACAGCGGGAGAAATCGCTAGACACACGACACAGGCGACTGGACGACCGATATCGCGTTTTACCGTGGCCAGAAGACTGCACGGTGGTGGTCTGTTTGCACGACGCCCTGTACGGTGTGTACCTCTAACGCCTGCCCATCGGAGAAGGCGTTCTCTGTGGTGCCGGGAACACCGGAATTGGAGAGACAATGAATGGGGACGAGTACTCTTTACAGATGAGAGCAGATTCAGTCTGAGTAGCGATTCTCATCGCATACTCATCTGGAGAGAGCGGGGAAGCCGCAATCATCCCTCGAACATCATTGAAAGGGACAGGTATGGAGGTGGCGGTGTTCTCGTTTGGGGAGGCATCATGCTTGGTAGTCGTACAGACCTTCACATCTTCGACGCAGGTTCAGTCAACGGGACCCGTTATTGTAACGAGATTCTTCTTCCATATGTGCGTCTTTTTAGAGGCGCTATGGGTCCGCAGTTCCTTTTCATGGACGACAATGCACCATGTCATCGCACAGTAGCTGCCGAACAGCTCTTAGAGAGTGAGGATATTGAACGTATGGATTGGCCGGCACGATCTCCGGATCTCAATCCCATCGAGCATGTATGGGATTTTCTAGGCAGACGCTTGGCAGCTCGTACCTTACCACCAGTAACGATTCCGGAGCTTCGATTGGCGCTGCAAGACGAATGGGCAGCAATGCCTCAACAACTCATTGACACCCTCATTCTCAGCATGGGCAGACGCTGTGAAACCTGCCTAGCAGTCAGGGGAGATCATATCCCCTATTAAAGACCGGATGTTTCTTGCTGGACACCCATCACAGGGATGTTTCGGCCTTCAGTCGCATTGCGCTCCATGCTACTTTTTCAATAAAGCTTCTTTTTATCCCTCTGATTTCTCTTTTAGTAAGTGTTGCTTACATTACTCATGCCCTTACGTATTGGGGATCTTACGGTATTAAATGTGTTGATTTGGAAAGCTTTTGTACAAAGTTATATTGAAAAAACCGTCTCGTCCTTAATTTTTGCACACCAGTGTATGTATGATCCTCTCATTGTGAAATAACAATGGTTCCTAGAGTTATCAAATTTTGAATAACGTAATCCTCCATCCGAACATGTTCACGCGGAAGGAAAAATTTTGAATTTCGAATTTTATATTTCATATTTTGAGAATTCAAATTTAGTTTCATATTTTGAGAGTTTTGAGAATATTGATCAATGAATTTTTGATTAATAAACTCAACGATTTGAAAGCGAGCATTGGCAACACTGTGCGGAATAAAATATTTTTGTCTCCAAAGTGCGAGATTGTGGGTCGAAGATTCTAAAGCTATGCTGTTTTAAATATTTTATGATTTTGCCGTTGAATTGAATTTTATGGAATCTAAGAGCGAAGAAAGTGATATCTAATAAATAAAGTTAATATGCAAAACGTTAATAATAAAAAGAGACAAAAAAATATTTTGTAAGTCATCTTACTAAGAAAACTGAACATAGATATGATGAATTGAGAAAAGACTGGAAGCGCTGCATCGAGAATACGAAACATATGTTGCTATTCAAATTTTCGTAATTTTGAAGTTGAATCATATATGGAGTAAGAGCGAAGAAAATGGTGCTTAATAATAAAGTAGCAGGAGTGGGTGAAACCGCAGACTGGTAGATCGTGAGCTCACCGAGAGAGTATAAAAACTTAACAAATCCTTTTAGGCGATCGATAAGATCTGAACTCTTTCATATATTTTTTTTCCTAAGGTTTCGTTTTCATTTATCAAAAAATACGTTTATTTTTATTTGACTATTTTGTTTATTTACTTACTGTAAATTTATGTAAATATTTGTGTTTTTCGTATGTAATTTAACTTTCATGTATTCTCGCATTGTCATACATTGTTAGTATTTATTTTTGTTAAATTATTTTTTATATTTTGCATATTATTATTTTTTTTATATATTATTAATTGTTTATATATTTATTATATTTTTGTTTACGTATTATTAGTTTATTTGCTTTCCTTATTAATTATTCGTTTTGTTTATTTATTAATGCTTTTTAGGGCATAATTTTACATTTACTTAATGCGCATTTGATTTAATTTACACAGAAGTGACCTGTAAATTTTTATCTACATTAAATATCCATACAATGCATCCTCTATACAACACGGAGTCTGATGCTAAAATTAAAGGCTAAACTCTTTGTAAAAAAGCATTTTTCTAGAAAATTTAGGGCTCCTTAACGAAATTGAATGTACTATATAGAATGAAAAATTTATATGTTCAATTATAGTTAGAATTTATTGTTATAATTTTCTTGTGTTTAAGGAGAATTTCATCTTATTTATGCTTTCAATTGTGGCTGATTTATGGCTGTTTATTTCTCCTTTTTTATTTATTTCAATAAAAAATTAAGTTCGCTTATTAATACAGTCTAAACAATTAAGCAGATCTGCACAAACAAAACGGTATTTGCAATTTATTATAGGACAAACAGCACTTTCTTTTTACACGATTTTGATTTAGCATTGTTTACGGGAAAAAAAAAAAGAATTGGATTTTTTTCATCAAATCGCGTTCTTTTGTAGTTAGAGGGGAAAATCCAACACCCGCTATCAATCCAAATCTGTTTCTTTTGGATTTTTTCAAAAATAATTTTTTCCGTGTCTTTATGAAAAAAATTCGATTCTTTTTGTAAAACGTGAATACAATTCATGTCTATTTTTCTGTTATCAATTTCTTTATCGGTCCCAATCTAATTCTTTTGGACTTCTTTCAAAAGATTCTTTTCCCTTTCTTTACGGAAAAAAAACCAAGTTTTTAGCCCAAAGGGGCTTTGTCCCTGAAGGACTATTGTTTTCGTTTTGCGATTTCGCGTCGGAAATATTAAATGTGGGTTCACTTTCCAAACTGTTGCCACCAAATATTGCAACCTTGTATTATATTTAAAGAAATTAAATAATGAAGAATCTGCATCAATGTATGTATATTTCTTCAAATGGGATAAAACAACGGTACCTAGAGCCATCCAATTTTGAATAACGTACGTTTCCATCCGAATATGCGCATCTGGAAGCCCGAATTTGGAATTTGTTTTATTATCTATTTCATATTTTGTAAAACTTTAACGAATTTTTGATGAAAAAACTCGAGCGATTTAAAAGCGAGTAATGGCAACGCTCTACGGGAAAAAAAACCTTTTTATCTAAAGCTCGCGCTTTAGTACTGTGTATCGGAAATTCTAAAAATATATTCATTTTAAAACTGTGTATCGGAAATTCTAAAGATATACTCATTTTAAATTATTTTGCGATATTTCTGTTGAACTGAATTTTATGGTTTAAGTGCGAAGAACATGATATTTAATAAATAAAGGGAGCTCACAAAACGTTAAAAAAAAAACCTTTAGACGTAATTTAAAATCTGAAACCTTTCAGATTTTTTTTTTTTTTTCAAGTAAACGTTTCCATTTTTTGATTTCAACGTTAGGTGTTTTATTATCTAAATTTCTTTTTCTTTTTTCAAGACGACATTCAAAACTTGCTACATTAATTAATAGAGTTTTATTTACCTTGGTTGTTTGCATATTCGGGTAAAATGATAAAATCAGTTTTCGATCTTTTTTTTTTTTTTTTTTTTTGAAACTCCCTGATTTTGACACGCGAACTATTTTCTTGAATTCCTTTTTCTTCTACATAAAGAATGCGTACAAAATTTTCATAAAGAAAGTGTTTTGATGGATATTTATCGAAAAATTATTTTTGAAAAGAAAAAGACATTTTAGCTGTTTATTTTTAACACTGTAAAAGGTTCTATAACATAAAACCTAATTTTTTTAGCTATCATAATATTGTAGAGACATTAGGATATTTTTGGAAGCAACTGTTATGAAAAATGAACAATGCCTTCGCCGGGACTCGAATCCGTACCTCTCAAATATACCTCGAGTGTGCTTGACCATTATACCACGAAGGCACGCTAAGTAGGCGGGTGAAATATTTTATATACTACCCCTTTGGGAATTAGGGGACCCAGTCGCCAAATCCTGGTGGTGGAAAATCATTATCTACCACTTTTTTTAGTTCGGGCGCCACTGTCGTTTCATTAGGTACTTTTTGAAAGCAAAAAAATAGACAAAGTTGCAGCGCCCTCGCCGGGACTCTAACCACGGGTCTTTCTAATACGCGCCGAGTGTGTTTGACGCTTATACCACGAAGGCACGCTAAGAAGGTAGAAGAAATACCTTATAATGTTCTATAACCCAGAACATGACTGAAAGTAGTAACGCATTTGTGTGGTATTCAGGCGTTGCCAAAATTTTAAGAGCAGTAGAAATGATAACAGAAGCAACAGAGTATTTAAGAAAGAGTTTCTTATTTAACTTCTTCTTTTATAATTTTAATTACACAGTCAGTCATTGTTAATAATATTAACATTCAGAAAATATTAATTAAAGCAAATTAACCTGTGGTACTGTGGGTATTATATCGCAACAACTTTTCTGTTAACAAACTATTGTCCTTCTACAGTGAATTTCTCACTCATAAATTTCTAATCTTATTTAGAAGTTGTGTTTAATTTCTTCCGCGTGTCAGTTGCGCAGTTATGTATAGTAAGTTGCGCTGGATATCTTAATTGGAAGATTTAATTATTTTAATAAATTTGTATAAAGTAATTAAAAAATTTTTAATTTATTAATTTTATTATTTTTAGATTTATATATTTTTAAGTTATTTTTAAATTTATATGAAATGTTTCATATTTTTAAATTTATATAAAGTGTACAAAGAAACTTTTTTAAATCACACGCTTTTAGTTAAATACACGAAAGATAAAAATGCCTTTAAACCCATTGTAATTTGCTTGAATTTCTTGATTGTAATTTTATTTACAACATCGAATTAATTTTTAAAAATAACAAAAATTTAGGAATTAAATTAAAATTTTTATGCAAGTTTCATTGAAAAGATTTTTTTTTTCGCTCTATTCTACGGTGCCCCCCTCCCAAAAAAAATTAAATAAAAATTAAATTAAGAGCACATATGTGCGAAAACTCGTTTAAGCATCAAATAAAAATGTAAATCGAATTTTGAAAAAAAAAAATCCCTTCACCCTATTGCAGTATCATCATATATGCATGTAAGAAATTTGAACTCGATAGCTTATCAGAAGTAGGTTAAAAAATCGATGACAAAATTCCAACCGCAGTTAAACAACATAAGTGAAATAAATAAATGCTTATAATAAAATAACTTTCTTCTTTAATTTTTTAGAAAAGAGTACACTTACATTTCGTTAATGTACACTGCGCAAAAAAAAAGGGGGGACAGTTCTATATCTCATATTCTACTGGGACGATTGATAAATTCAACTTACGTTTTTCAAGTCTCGAAAGCGCGACTTAGGATATGTATTATATTTATATATAGCATTGCTCTAATATAAGTATTTTGACACAAAATCGGACTTTTTCGGCAATGGCATGCCAATTTTTTTTCTATATTTCGATTCTACGACTCAAATTATGGAAAACTGCCAAGTTTCGTAAAAATCGCACGAGTAGTTTTTAAAAAATTCTCTCAAAATTTTAGTTCCTCAATGTTAATTAAATTTTATATATATCTTTTTTCTCTTTCTTTTTTTATTAAACTTACTTGATTCCTTCTTCCAGAAATGGAAATTTGGGCTTAATCCGAATATAACTAGCCCATTCTCTATTATTTATTTCTAAAATTTGTATTTTTATATAATTTTTTATAAATTTTTCGAATAATTTTTGTTATATTGCCTATACAATTTTTAACATCATCTTATAGTAAATGTATTTGTAGGCCCACTTGCAAAAAATTAGAGTTTTTTATTCAAAATTTCTTAAGATATAGGTGAATTTACATATTGGCATGTTTTGAAATTTGGCATATTTCTTATAAGCGATAATTACGCCAAATGTGGTTTACGCAGTGTATTATATTTAATTGAAAGTATGAACGATGACTTTTTTCCGCTCCTTTACAATGAAAAAAGGAAAGGAAAATAGGTTGGTATAAATCAAGAAGTTCACCAAATGAATTATTCTTGGCGCAAACTGAAAATAACGCGCCAAGATAAATTTTTAAATTTCTCCATAAATTTCTCACCAAACATTACAAAATTTAATATTCAAGTATAATTTGAGTCGTAAAATCGAAACATGGAAAAAAATTGTTATGTTATCTGAAAAATTTCCGATTTTGTGTCAAAATAGCTATATTAGAACAATGATATATATAAATCTAATATATATGCTAAGTCACGCTTTCGAGACATAAAAAAAACGCAATTTGAATTTCTTTAATCCAGTAGAAAGAGAGATATAGCACTGTTCATTTTTTTTTTCGCAATGTACATAAAAATATTTTAATTCATACTACGATAAATGTTACATTAATATAATCGTTGTTCAAATCAATCACGATAAACGCAAAAATTCGCCCTTATTTTGTAATTAACAAATATCTGCCAATAAAAAAGGTAAGCCTGCTGTCGGGGTTTTTCCCCCTTTTTCTTTTTCCTATTCTTAATTATTATTCAGCTAGGTTGTGGTCATAGCCTTTCCGAATGTTAAATTCTGTTGAAGCATTTTTAACACCTCAAAGAAGAGCAGTTTTCAGTTTCTATAACATCGCGTCCGACATAAATAGATGTTGTTGCCAGTGATCGAATAATAAGATCTTTCATTTATCTTTGATATTACGACAGATACTTTGTTCAATACAGCATTAAGGTTAATCCCTTAACAATCTTTTATCTAATTTCATTTAAAATTCCTTTCACTTTAATTTTATTTGTTCTTAAGAAAATTCTACAATAATTGCTTTTTATATTATGAATATTATAATTAAAATAGGTTTGTCATACCCTATAAATATCCTATACTAGATCGATGGCGAAATGTCTAATTATACATCATGTACTGACTATATTATAATTTAAATTTAAGGGAATTACTGAAGCTATATATTAACATACATATCTTCAGAATCAACCGCCATTTTTGTTCCAAACGGAAGTGTATAAAAGTTTAATACAATGATATTTATCTTTCTTTATCTTTAGCGGTTTAAAAAATCTGATGTGTACACCATATGACTTCCTTATACGGAATATTAAATTATACTCATTTTGCATTTCATTTAAACTTATTGGATTGAATTAAGTGTACTACGTCGATAGCGCATAAACCACACTAGAATAAATGCTTGCTTTAAAATACGCTGTATTTGTTTACCATAGCGACACTCTGAATCACTTACCAGAGTTACATCTCATTCATTTTATAACTCAGAATGCACAAAAATTATGTATATCGTCTGAAGAATTACCTGATCATTGCCACCTGTTCTATTCAACTACTATAATAAATCTAAAACGATGTGCAAAAGAAATCAAACAAACAAAACGAAAAAAAAAAGAGTTTTTCACAGACGATTCAGTATCTCTCAATCAGTTCTGACTTCACGAAAAAGCAAAAATACATAAAAACTCAAAATATCTAAATTAAAAATTACGAAGTAAATTTTAAACAATTATTTCATCGAATAAATTCCAGAATGGATTAAGCATGATTTAATCCGCAATAAGAAAGAAGGCGTTCTCTTTGTGGTTGCGAAGCTTAGTTTCTGCAGATTGGCAACAAATCCACTATTCGGCTAAGTTTCAAATGTAAACAAATATGGCCGCTATGGCTCTAAAATTAGGCTTAGCCGCATTTAAACGAACTTTTAAATTGTTGATAATTCTACAACTGTAACATGCAGATTAACTAAAGGCATAAAAACCTGAACCGGAAAATAAGAAAGACATAATTCAATCATTTTTAAAGCAAAAAAATGCCCAATTTACAAATATGTAAGAATAAAGAAACTGAGCTCACTGAGACGAGTAACAGGGTGTGTGTTTGTTGCACTTCATTTAAATTTATTTCCTCGAATTATTTTAACTTAATTGACCGATCCCTCAAGGTAAGTTGAAAATGACATCAAAAACTGTAATTTTGAAGCTAAGCATCCCAGTCAGTTTTTGTCATGTGGAAATCAAACTTATAATTATTTTAGTTTTTCATAACGAATATAAAACTTTTCCAAATAAAAGAATAGGAAACGGGAGGTAGCATTAAAAGTTAGATTTCGTGCTTCGAAGTCCCCCAAAGATTTGAAAATGTCATATCCACAGTTTGGAGCCCCTAAGTATAGACAGCACTGTATTTGACTTCTAAATTAATTATAGACAGCCTGTTCAAGGGTGAAAAAGAACAACAACTGAATCAGAAGACAGTTTTCTTTCCTGCTCGAAGAACTGCGAAGCGACTACAACAGGTTTGGTTTTAGATCTTCAGGCTCTCACAGGAACTCGAATTAGCCGTTCTAATGCTGCACGAAGGCTTTAACGAGGTTGGATTGCATGCGAGAAAACCATCAGTTTACGTTACGTTTTTATGTTTTAAGATATTTCTCCCGCCTTCTTAGCATGCCTTCGTGGTGTAGTTGTCAGCACGCTCGGCGCGTATTCCAGAGGTCTGTGGTTCGAGTCCCGGCGAAGGCATTGCTCCTTTTTCATGACTCCTGCTTCTAAATAACCTAATGTCTCTACATGTTATTAAACGTAAAAATTAACCTTTAGCAGAACTTTTTTGAAATTTTTGATCCTAAACCGTTCTACTAAATATACCTTAACTAGTGGAATTACCCGATGGCAGTTCAGTTACATTGAGAGTAATGTATCTAACAACAGAGAGAGCGATACCTTCTCTAATAACGATACAAAAAATAAGATTCATAAGTCATACATAATTCAGTCTGATGCGATATGGAAACCACATAAAAAATTTTGATAGAAAAATAAACTAATTCTCTTTCATTAAATCATCAACAGCAGTTTTTAATGATATTCGTCTTTCGAATCCAATGGTCATAAAAGCTCAAGTTCGATCCAGTATTTCCCCTGTATTCAATTTTAGTCGATTAAATGTGGAAAAAAATTGATCACAATTGATCAGAAATCAATAATGCGAACAAACGCACAAACAGCCATTCTTTATATACAGATTTAGTGAAACTTAGAAATTTTTGATTAACAAACTATACGATTTGAAAAGCCAGTAGTAGCAACACTTTTCGAAATAAAAATTTTTATATCCAACGGGCCAAGCTGTTGCCACTTGGAAAAATGAGTCCGAAAATTAGCGCTTTCGGAGTTTTTAATTAATATTTCGGCTGATTAAAGTCGTACGAAGATGGGAATAGTCGAAATGGCTTCCCACGAATTTTTGGTATCGGGAATAACGTATTTAATGTTTCGCGATACTATTTTTATTTCATTGTAAATTTCTTATTAAGAAACTCTAGGATTTGAAAGCGAGCAGTGGCAACAACTTTCGAAAAAAAGCAGATTTTCATCTCCAGCTTTCGAGACTGTTACCACTCGGAGAAATGAGTGAGAAAATGATCATTTTTCCGAATTATTAATTAATATCTCTGATTTTAGCCACTTTCTTTTGGAAAAGACGTGGTCGTCGACCTTTTCCAGGAACCAGAGAAGAATTGTAAAAAGTTTGTGGACGATAGTTATAGTAGTGACAGGACAAACACACTCTCTTCTTTATAGATTTAAAATTTCCAGTCTGTGCTCCTTCCCGTGTATACGGGTATTTATCTAAGGGTGAATTGCCTTTACGTTTAGCTTGCTTTTAGTGAAATCAGATAAAAAATTTTTGCACTTCGAATGACATATACAATTCGCTTTCATATAAATTTTTCCAATAAAACTGAAAGTTAAAAAAAAAAACCCACTTTGCATGACGTCGATATCCTAGGACTTAATACCCTTTTCGCCTGACAATCTTTCCCTCTTTTTCTCGCCATCATATAGTTATTCCCCACTTCTCTCTCAATTAGAAAATATTACGCCTTTTGATGATATGGTAGGGAGCACCAGATAGGTTTCCAACTGAGCGTTGCATCATGGGAATGCTCATCAACACCAATCAACCAATAGCTGCAGCTGTCACTGGCAGTTGTCGTTTCCGAATCGACCAAGAACAGCGCACGAAACGAGCGAACGAATTATTGTCTGCCTCAAAAACCCACTAGTTGGAATTCAACTACAACTTCGATCGCCTTAATTGGAATGTAACTGCAACCGCTTCTATTATTTGGCGCAATCTGAAAAGTGGAGTAGGTAACAGGTGAGGGTGATTTTTCAAGCAGGCTATAATAACGCAATTCTAAGTGTTCGTATGAGGGGTGGACAATAAATTAAAAAAAACTCAAAAATTAAATACAAAAAACGAACTAAAAATAACAATGAAATGCATTAGACATTTTAAAATACTCCCTCTATTCCATAATAATAGTTCCAGCTGATGAATTCGATTAGTCCCATAATAATAGGGCAAAAGAAAGTAAATATAGAAAGCAACATTTATTATCAAAAAACTACACTAAATTGAAAAAAAAAAAAAAGTCTGAAAGGTTTCAAATTTTAAACTACTTCCAAAAGGGCGTTTTTTAACATTTTATGTGTTACCTTTATTTGTTAAATATGATGCTCTTCGCACTTAAACCAAAAAATTTAATTAAATAACAATATCGCAAAATAATTTAAAACTGAGCATATCTTTAGACTTTCCTATACACAGTATCACGCGCTGGAGATAAAAATGTTTTTTTCTGTACAACGTCGCCATTGCTCGCTTTGAAATCCTTGAGTTTCTTAATCAAAAATTGATTAAAGTTTTACAAAATATGAAATCGATAATAAAACAAATTTCAAATTTGGGCTTCCAGATGTCCATATTCGCAGCAGGATTACGTCATTCAAAATTCGATGGTTCTAGGTACCGTTGTTTTATCACAATGCGAGAAACATACATGCATTTATGCACATTCTTCATTATCTAATTTCTTTAAGTATAATACAGAGCTGCAGTGTTTGGTGGCAGCAGTTTGAAAAGTGAACCGACTTTTAATGTTTCCGACGCAAAATCGCAAAACGAAAACAATAGTCCTTCAGGGACAAAGCCCCTTTGGACTAATAATAATTAATTTTAAAAATAAATAAAACAATCTGAAAGGTTTCAGATTGTAAATTACGCCCAAAGGGGCGTTTTTTTAACGCTTTGTGTGTTACCTTTAATTATTACATGTCATGTTCTACGCACTCAAACCATAAAATACAGTTCAACAGCAATTTCGCAAAATAATTTTAAAAGGAGTATATCTTTAGAATTACCGATAGAGAGTCTCGCGCGCTGGAGACAAAAATGTTTTCTTTTCCCCATACAGTGTTGCCACTGCTCGCTTTGAAATCGTTTAGTTTTTTAATCAGAAATTCGTTGAAGTTTTACAAAAAATGAAACCGCTAATAAAACGAATTTCAAATTCAAATTAGGGCTTTCACATGCCCATATTCTACGGAAGATTATGTTATTCAAATTTTGATGGCTCTAGGTATCGTTGTTATATCACAGTGCGAGAAACATACATACATTCATGCAGATTCTTCATTATTTAATTTCTTTAATTATAATACAGGGCGATAATATTTGGTGGCAAAAATTTTTGAAAAGCGAAACAACGCTTATCGTGAATCGACGTAAAATGCCAAAATGAAATTAATAGACCGTCTGGGGAAATTGCCCCTTTGGACTAAAAAAAAAAAGAAAAAAAAATCTGAAATATTCAGATTTTATATTACGCCCAAAAGGGGTATTTTTAATGTTTTGTGTGTTATCTTAATTTATTAGATATCATATCCATAATACAGCTAAACCTCATAAAATTCAATTCAACAGCAGTACCCCCAAAATATTTAAAAACATCTTATCTTTAGAATTTCAGATACACAGTCTCGAGCGCTGGAAGTAAAAAAAAAATTTTTTTCATACAGTGTTGCTATTTCTCTCTTTGAAATCGTTGGGTTTGTTAATCGAGAATTTACTAAAGTTTTACAAATAAAACAAATAACACACACAATAAAACAAATTTATACTCGGCTTTCCAAGTGCCCATACTCTGGTGGATGACTGCGTTATTCAGAATTAGATGGCTCTAGGTACCTTTGATAAAATTTGGTAGCAACTAGTTGAAAAGTCGTACGCGGTTTACAGTGAACCAACTCAAAATCCCATTTCGAGACTTATAGCCACTTTTGGGCTAAAAATATTCTCGAAATGGACTTTTCAATGGTTCCCTTTTTCAAATTTTTTAAAGTAATTTATATGTGATAGCGTCCTATATTTTCACACGAATTTCCTATTACACGAAATTAAAAAACTGCGGCGACCTTCGATTTAACTCAAGGACAACATAAATTCGAAAGGAAAGTTCAGGGAAGGGGGAGAAACTGGACAATAAATACATGTCTAAAATGCAAGCTGTAGAAAACACGAATGTGTGATTGTACAATACGTATAATTTTTTACCAGTGAAAAAAATTCTGCGGTGAGCACCTGGTTTAATTTACAATGGTTACCGAACCGGAGAAAGGTATTCCATTTGGACAGATTCCTAATTCGGACAAAATGACCTTTCGAACCTTCCGTCTTTTTGTGACACGTGAAGCCGACACGTGCCCTGCACGTATGAACGTTAGATGTCCGCCAGCTGGACGCTGCACTTCCCGACAAAGATAAAAATCCAAAAACTGCTCGACAGCTCTGACTTTTTGTCTCCAAGTGGACGATTGTAGCGGATTAAATTAGTCGCTTTCCGTTGCTGGACAACTTGTCACCTGCTCCCTATACCATGACTGTCACAGAGGATACTATGGTGTGGAACAAATTACAATAAAAACAAAAATCAAAATTCAACTATAGATAACTTTTATCAGTTTATGAAGAAAGGAAAATTATTTTTCTAATATTTTAGAAAAAATATGAATTTACAAATATTTCACTACGAGTTATTTCTTTAGAGTTCATTTCCTCTTGTCCTGAAAATATTATCCGCCATTATTTTAGAATGGATTTCATTTTCAGCATTTTCTGTTTACTAAAAAGTAAAGTTTCTTTCTTTCACATATTACTGCTCATCATTACTTTAGGAACTTTAGGAAGAATGTTTCTCATTTCTTGAAAGTTCCTCTCTTTCTCAAAAATATCGCTCATCATTATTTTAGAAAACTTACTCTTAAATATGCTTGTTCTCAAAATGATGCTCATTATTATTTTTGAAAATTTACTTTTAAATATAAAGCATTTCTTCAACAGTTCCGCTCATTCTCAAAATATCGCTTATTTACTCTTAAATAGAATTATAGTACAGCAACAATAGAACTATTTCTTAAACTATATTATAGAAATAGTAGAACTGTTTTTTGAACGCTCCACTCATTCTCAAAATATCACTCATGATTATTTTAGAAAATTTACTATTAAATATGATCCATTTCTTGAACAGTTCCGCTCGTTCTCAAAATATCGCTCATCATTATTTTAGACAACTTACTCTTAATTATAGCACAGCAATAATAGAACTATTTCTTGAACTATATTATAGAAATAGTAGAATTTTATTTGAATGTTCCACTTGTTCTCAAACTATCGCTCATAATTATTTTACAAAAATTACTATTAAATGTGATCCATTTCTTGAACAGTTCCGCTCGTTCTCAAAATATTGCTCATCATTATTAGTCCAAAGGAGCTTTGTTCCTGAAGGACTATTGTTTTCGTTTCGGCATTTTGCGCCGAAAGCGTTAAATGTCGGATCACTTTTCAAACTGTTGCCACAAAATATTGCAGCCCTGTATTATGTTTAAAGAAATTAAATAATGAAGAATGTGTATAAATGTATGCATGTTTCTCACATTGTGATAAAACGAAGTACCTAGAGCCATCGAATTTTGAATGACGTAATCCTACTGCGAATATAGGCATCTGGAAGCCCAAATTTGAAATCTAGAATTTGTTTTATTAACGATTTCATATTTTGTAAAAATTTTGTAAAACTTCGTACGGTTTATCCTAAGTTTACTAACAGTTATTTTAAGTTTTGTAGCTTTTCTATCTTATTCTAATTTCAGCTTACAATTTCCCTCCAGAATGTAAATTCAGAAACGCAGTTAATGCAAATGAAAAAGAGTACTATTTAAGACGTGACTTTAACGACTTCGGGAGAGAGAGTCTGATTCCCTGACTAGCGCGTGTTTCCCTTTTGGCTACGTCTCTCTGAGCTATTGCTACGCTCGGCCATACCTTAGGCTCTTGCTTGGCTTCGCCGATTTAATTAATACTTAGGGACCAACTAGTTAGATCTCTGATAGCTTCGGCTATACCTTTTAAATAGCTTAGTTAAGCTAGTTTTAGTTTAAATTATTATAAGTTCAAACCGGAGTGGCGGCTTTCTGTAAAGTTCCAAGTAGGAACTGACTGTAAATATACTGAAAAATAAAAGGTTGTAAACCCTCTAAGTCTTACGTGTTCTGTTCACACACTTAAGCGATTATTCGATTGTTAGTGTTTGTGGGGTTCTAAGTTAGAACTTTAGAATTAAATAGTAAAAACACACAACTTTAACCAATTTTTTACTAATAAACTCAAGGATTTCAAAGCGAGCAATGGCAACGTTGTACAGAAATAACATTTTTATCTCCAGCGTGTGAGACTGTGTATCGGAAATTCTAAAGATATGCTCAATTTAATATTATTTTGCGATATTGCTCTTGAACTGAATTTTATGGTTTAGGTGCGAAGAACATGATATTTAATAAATAAATGTACGTGTCGTAATGTAAAATCTAAAAGCTTTCAGATTTTTTTTAGTCCGAAGGGGCTTTGTCCCTAAGGGACTGAAACATTAAAAGTCTGTATCACTTTTCAAACTGTTGCCACAAAATATTGCAGCCCTGCATTATATTTAAAGAAATTAAATAATGAAGTATGTGCATAAATGTATGTATGTTTCTCGCATTGTGATAAAACGACGGTATCTAAAGCCATCGAATTTTGAATGCCGTAATCCTGCTGCGAATATAGGCATCTGGAAGCCCAAATTTGAAATTTGGAATTTGTTTTATTAACAATTTCATATTTTGTAAACTTTTAACGAATTTTTGATTAACAAACTCGAGGATTTCAAAGCGGGCAATGGCAACGTTGTACAGAAAAAAAAAAACATTTTTATCTGCAGCGCGTGAGACTGTGTGTAAGAAATTCTAAAGATATGCTCAGTTTAAAATTATTTTGCGATATTGTTCTTTAACTGAATTTTATGGTTTAAATGCGAAGAACATGATATTCAATAAATAAAAGTAACATGCAAAAATTTTTTTTTTTTTTTTTTTTTTTTTTCATTTTAGAAAATTTACTCTTAAATATAATCCATTTCTTAAACAGTTCTTCTCTGTCTTAAAATATTCTTTCCCGTTATTTTAAAAAATAGTAAATTTTAATTATTCCCATTTATTGAAATGTTCAGTTTCTCTTTTTTTCAAAATTTTGTCCATAATTATTATAAAATGCATATTTTCCATTTCTTAAAACATTTATTTCCTTTCGTTATCAGAACAACCCATCATCATTTTACGAAGGATTTACTTTTAAATATTTTGTATTTCTTGATCGGTTCAATTCCATTCTTCATCAAAATATTGCATATTATTATTTTAGAAAGAATTTATGTTTAAATAATTTCCATTCCTTGAAAAATTCAATTTGTCTCGTTCTCAAAGTACTGCCTATCATTATTTTAGAAAGGTTTGTAGAGGCATTAGGTTATTTAGAAGCAGGAGCGATGAAATATGTGCAATGCTCTTGCCAGGACTCGAACCACGGATCTCTCGATACGCGCCGAGTGTGCTTTACTATTACACCATGAAGGCATACTAGGAAGACGGGAGAAATACCTTATATACTCCCCTTTTTAAAGGGCGGCTAGGGATTAGGGGACTCAATCGCCAAACCCTGGTGGTGGAGAATCCTCATGCCCCTCCTTTTAGTTCAGGTGCCACTGTAGAGTCATTACGTTATTTTCGCTGTCAGGAAACTGAAGAAATGAGCAATGCCCACGCCGGGACTCGAACCGTGGCCCTCTCGAATGCACGCCGAGCGTGCTGACCACCACACCACGAAGGCAGGCCAAGAAGGCGGAAAAAATACCTTATAGAATTTACATGTAAAATATTTTTTTCGTTTCTTGAATAGTAGAGGTACACTGCTTCTCAAAATATTGCCCATCATTATTTTATGAGATACTTACTTTTAAATATAATCCATTTATTAAAAAACTCAGTTCTTTTTTTCCCCGAAAATTTTTCCATCATTATTTTAGAAAAGATTTACAAATATTTTCCTGTTTTATTCCTCTTGTTCTCAAAATATAGCTTATCATTATTTTAGAGCGAAAAAAAATAATTAAAATACCTTCCCCTCCTTAAAAGTTCATTTCTTTTCGTTCTTAAGATATTGCCCGTCATTGTTTTAGAAAGATTTAAAGTCTTTTTCCATTTCTTCAAAATTTCAGCTCCTGTTTTTCACAAAATATTGTCCATCAGAAAGGATTTATTTTTAAAGATTTTCCATTTGTTGGAAAGTCCAGTTTCTCTTACTCTCAAAATTCAATACTTGTGAAAGGATTTACTTTTAAATAAACTTTTTACTTTTTTTTAATAACGATTTAACTTATAAATATTTTTTTTAAACTTTTAAATATTTTCCGCTATGAGCCATTTTCTGTAAAGTGCAGGAATACTTATTTTCCGGCTGTACACAAGGAATTCTCTCTAAGATGAGCTGAAATGATCTGGTAAGTTCAGCAAAATTCCAATATCAGCACTACAATAGCATTCTTGAAATATAGGGTGTTTATAAAGCCCCGGACCCATTTTGATGTTTAATAACTCATAAAATAATCAAGATATAAACAAACTTATGGCATTTATTGATGGAATAACTTATATATTTTCCTTTTCAGGCTTGAATATTTTTACCTTTGTAAATATCGTCTGGGCGTGTAGTTAATTTCAGATAATTTCATTTTCCAGTCTAAATATCTGTACTTTTCTAAATATCGTCTGCTTATTAATTGCATTTTTCTCTCTTTTGTTTTTGGCAACTATTGCAATGTTAAAAGGGATTCCCCAAAGGTTAATGTGTGGTGTGGACCGAGTCATTGGGCCTTTTTTTTTTTTTACAGAAAAGACGGTCTTATCAGTCATATACTTAGACATGTTGGAAAACTTCGTATTTCCACAACTAGAAGAGCTTCAGCCACGTGTCTTTTTGCAACAAGATGGCGCACCACCTCATTGGCGTACCATCGTTCGTAATTCTTTGAATGATCATTTTACAGGAAGATGGAATAGGCGAGGAGATCCAATTCCTTGGCCACCCAGATCACCTGATATAACGCCGCTGGACTTTTTGCTTTCGGGATTTGTAAAGGACAACGTTTACGGGAGGAGAGTGTCGAACATCGATGACCTAAAAGCCAGAATGACAACCGCAATAGCCTCTGTGGATGCCGACATGCTTGCCGGTACCTGGCGTGAAATGGAATGTCGACTTGATGTTCTCCGTGCGAAAAAGGGAGCACGCGTGGAAGCAAGGGTGACGAAACTTTTTGAGTCTATCTAGCCATTTATGTTATTAATTTTAATCTATCTTTATTATTTTATGAGTTATTAAACATCAATATGAGTCCGAGACTTTATAAACAGTCTGTATATGGAACACAAAATCAAAATTCAAAAGTTTAAAATTAATTGAAGTTGTTATAGTTATAGAAGCTAGTATAGAAAATTGTCTACATCCTAGGAAAATAAAATCCATAAACATCATCACTTTTCAGAAACTGACGATGGAAAGAATATGAAAACATCTCCTTGACAAGTATTGCCACATAAAAAATATATTTTACTTTTCAGAGTTCTGCAGTTCAGCAAAGCGTAAGACCTTCAAGTTTTCATTTAAATTTAATCAGTCTATTGACCTATTAGTAGGCGAGTATGTTTTCTGAATACTCGTTCTTTAACTTGGGTTCTAATTCTTGCAAATTGGCTGAACGCATAGGCGTTTATTTACCCCGTAAGTAATGCGATTACGAATTATTTTCTTTTTAAATTATCCGCGAAAGCATTTCTCCACTTAGATAGATAGCCGTCCTTTAACTAGCTATAATCAATTAAATAAATATAATCAGTCTGTTTTTGATTAACATTTCGAATAATTTGAAAGCAATCTTTTTTAGCCCTCAGTATCCTTTTAGAATGTGGCTAAGTAATGCAACTAAAAATATGTTTTTATGATATACATGCAACTGTTAAATTTTACGACCACTTGCAAATTTTTTTTAACTAAAAACAAAAGTTTTTTCTTACGCTTGTATGTAAGTAGTTGCCGTAAAAGGATTAAATTTTTTATTAGCCCAAAGGGTATTAGCTCAGATGGGTTATTAATTTCGTTTTGGCATTTTGAGGTCGAAAACTTTAAATGTCCGTTTCACTTTTCAAATTGTTGCCACCAAATATTATCGCTCTGGATTACATTTAAAGAAATTAAATAATGAAGAATCTGCATAAATGTATGTATGTTTCTTGTACTGTGATAAAACAACGGTTCCTAGAACCATCCATTTCTGAATAACGTACGTCTCCACCCGCATATGGGAAATTTGGAATTTGTTTTATTATCAATTTCATATTTTGCAACAATATAACGAACTTTTGATTAACAAGCTCAACGATTTCAAAGCGCGCAATGGCAACACTGTACGGAAAAGAAAAGAAGTTTTATCTCCAGCGCGCGAGGCTGTGTATAGGAAATTCTAAAGATACGCTCACTTTAAAATTATTTTGAGATATTGCTGTTGAATTGAATTTTATGGTTTAATTGCGAAGAACATGTTATTTAATAAATAACGGTAACACACGAAACGTTAAAAAAAACGCCGCTTTGGGTGTAAGGTAAAATCTAAAAGCTTTCAGATTTTTATTTTAATATTTTCAGTAGTCATGAATTCCCATAGTAATTTTGTATAAGAAAACACGAGCCGCCCAACCGGTATAGTGGTTAGCGTCGTTGACTGCCGTCCCGATGGGCTCGGGTTCGAATCCCAAAGAAGGCATGAATGTTTGTAAATGTATAGTGTCGGTGCGGCATGGCTGCACTTCAAACATGCGGCGTGCTGAAAGTACTCTCATGTGGTTTGGTGGAAGGGGAAAGGGCTGAGAGACGCTGGGACCCGTCCCCCCGGGGCTCTCTCCATCAGAACTGTGGCGGAACTGAGCTAAATCGCACTGTCACCTGTTACGTGCTCAAGGCCATTGCCAACGGCAGGCGTAATCCTTCGCTCCTTGACACGAGAATTCTCGTGGGCTTGCGCTGACTTTGTCAGACAAGTGAGCATGAATAACAACAACAGAAAAAGCGAAGAGAAAAAGATATGTATGCCTTGAACGCAGTCAGCTGCTCGGTGTTAACATTTAAAGGAAGCTAATTGTTTTTATTTATTTTTTAAATTTCCTTTTTTCTCAATCACCCTGTACTTAAAAGTATGTAATATGAAGCTCGGAAGTGAACGGTTTACTTAAATTCAACATAATTATCCTGACAAAGCTTGGAATTAATTTATTAAGTATTTTTAAGCCAACTTAATTATCCGAATTTCCGGATTATCCACATATGCTGCAGTCCCAGTTAGTCCATGTATTCGCAGCTTTGTTATACTTAATAGATAAGATGTTGGATGATAATAAATGATTACTTGAATTAACCTAATTATTCGAATTGTTCTTTCGGTTAATTTTTTTAGGCTTGTGAAGCTATTTTTTTTTTTTTTTTTTCTTGTAAAATAAATCTAACTAAACTAGTTAATAAATGTAATTAACTGGAGTTTCTGGTTAGACGGATGAACTGTGATCCAGTTCCGATATTCGGAGGTCAGCTGTACTTAATATAAGGGATGGGATGTTCGCAAATAAATAGTTTGCTGAAACTCAATATGTTTATCCGAACTGAACTGAGCTCGCAGTTGATTTACTAAGACTCATAAGATTACTTAATTATCTGGATTTTCTTATTATTTGAATATGCTTTGATCTTACTTTGGAGCATAAAATAAGTAATGTGATCACTGGAAAAAGTAGTTTATTTAAACTCATGTAATTATTCCTATCAATAATTACACTTAATTTATTGAGGCTTATAAAGGGAACCTAATTATTCGAATTTTCTTATTATTTCGATAAGCTTTATCTTGGTGTCGATATTCGGAACTTTACTTATACCTTACTTTGTGATACTCGGAAATACGTGATTTTCTTAACATAATTATCCAAACTGAACCTGAAATTGATTATTAAGATTTATACGATCAAAATAATTATCCGAATATTTTCAGCATTACTATACTTAAAATAAGTAGTGTGATGCTGAAATAATGGTATATTCCGGTGTATAAGGCGCACTGGTATATATAACGAGCACCTATAATTTCAGACTACATTTATTAATTTTTAGGTATATTCGCCGTATAACGCGCACCCTTTTCTTCAAGAAGAAACCCGAAAGATACATGTGCAATGCTCTTATCGCTTGAAGTCATTAACTGGAAGATTTTTCCCAGATTTTCGAACAATGGGATATTGAACTGACAAGCGATAAGGGGAACAATATGTGTGGAGGGGGAAATGCTGGAAGAAGTAAATAATTCTCCAAAGAGGATGGGCTGTATTCAATGCAGTATGCACAAGAATGTTCTTCTAGATTTTTTAGAAAAGGGGCACATTATTTGGGGTAAGAACGCCCTTCCGACCTTTATAAATTCGCAGAATTAGAAATCAGATGTTTTCTCTAAATGAATTAAAGCAGAATAATTAAAATGCTTTTGGTAAGGGAAATTATGATAATGAAAATTTTCAAGTTCTTAAGATGTGCCATTTCTTTTAAATAAGCAGCATTTATGTATATGTAGAAATCTAATTTCTGTATGCTCTTCTTTTTCTTACATTTAAATGTATCGTTTTTATACCCGGCGTAGCACCTGTAAATAATAATAAGGAGTAAGTGTAATAAGGAGTACCTGTAAATTTCGATCTTATTTTTTTGCATTAAAAGTGCACGCTATACTCTGGAATATACGACAAATACAAATTATTAAAGAAGTAAAATTTGTGTGTATGGTATTAGCTAATCCGGACTTATTTTGTTCATTTTTGATAATCGAAGATCTACTACATTAATTTTACGCAAAAACCAAAAAACGGGGCAAAACATGTCAAAACCCAGTATGAACAGGAAATTTACATCTTTCGCTGCATCGTAATCAGGAGGTTGGTGGAACGAAATAAAAAAATAAATAAAACAAATAAAGTAGCTTGTTTCTGAACAGCCAAAGACACAAATTAAAGCTTAAATTTATAATTTAAAAACAGTCTTTTAAAAATAGTTAAGATAATCTGCATCATTATCAGTTCAATATCTACCGGAGGTAGTAAGCAAATGCAAAATTGTAGCATTAAAAACATTGGTAAATTTAAAAAAAAAAATGCCAAATAATAGACAAATTTTTCAAAAAATATATATATATTGACTAGATCAAGTCCAAAAACAAAACTTAAAAAAATAATAATCCAATACTCGAAAAAACAAAACCATATGCAAATTTTGAAAATGTATGTTTTGTCCCCTTTCCCTCATTTCTTGCAATTTCCCACTGTGTTCCTGTTTTTTAGTTTTTGCATGTAGTTTATTCCGAACTAAATATGGTAGGAATTTTAAACGTATTTTTTATTTTATTAGTCCAAAGGAGTAATTTGCCCAGAAGGGCTGTTAATTTGGCGTTTTGAGTGGCCCACTTTAAAACGGCGTTTCACTTTTCAAATTGTTGCCACCAAATATCAGAGCCCTACATTACATTTAAAGAAATTAAGTAGTGAAGAATCTGCATGAATATACGTATGTTTCTCGCATTGTGAAAAAACAACGGTATCTAGAGGCATCCAATTTTGAATAACGTAGTACTGCATTCGAATATGGGCATATGGAAGACCAAATTGAGAATTTGGTTTATTATCTACTAGCCGCTATGCGGCCAGCCTTCATCTGGCTTTTAAATGTACCGAAAAAATACCTAAAGAGAACCCCAACCATTAAATTTAAAAAATGGCCAGAATTATGCTCTGCAGAACAACTTTATAAAAAAAAAAGCCAAGCGACAATATAAACTTTATAAAAAGAAAAAAAGCCAAGCAACAACAACAAAATTTCGATAAAAGTTGTAAACATGTAAAAACATTACAATGAATACAATGAAATAAGCGGTATCCCTTAATACAATTATTAATTATCCTAATACATAAATTAATCAACTCCCGTTGCCTTCTCTCGACAAACGTTCAGTATCCAACGGAAACATTAAATTGAAACATTGCACAGAATTATCATCCTCATTTTTCCGAGTGGCAACAGTGCCGATATCAGCAACAATGGCAGCAGTGATATATCAGCAACAATGGCAGCAGTGATATATCAGCAACAATGGCTGTGTGCCATTATTGCTGATATAATAAGAGAGAATTATTGATTTGATGCGATTTTATCAAAAAAAAACATAAAATAAAATTTAAAAAATAAAATCTGAAAAGTTTTAGATTTTAAATTACGTCCAAAGGAGCATTTTTTGACGTTTTGTGTGTTACCTTTATATATTAATATCATGTTCTCCTCACTTAAACCATAAAATTCAGTTCAACAGCAATATCGCAAAATAATTTTTAAATGAGTATATCTTTAGAATTTCTGATACACAGTTCCGTGCGCTTTAGATAAAAAGGTATTTTTTCCCTGTAGAGTGTTGCCATTGCTCGCTTTTAAATCGTTTGAGTTTCTTCATCAAAAATTCGTTAAAGTTTTACAAAATAGGAAATAGATGATAAAACAAATTCCAAATTCGGGCTTCCAGATGCGCATGTTCGAGTGGAAACATACGTAATTCAAAATTGGATGGCTCTAGGTACCGTCGTTTTATCGCATTTGGAGAAATATGCATAAATTTATGCAGATTCTCCATTATTTAATTTCTTTAAATATAATACAGGGCTGCAATATTTTGTGGCAACAGTTTGAAAAGTGTTTCAGACTTTTCATCTTTCCAACGCAAAATTGCAAAACGAAAACAATAGTCCTTCAGGGACAAAGCGCCTTTGGACTAAAAATATCTCAGCGGGCGAGACTATGTATCAGAAATTTTAAAAATATCCTCTTTTTAAATATTTTAATATGCTGTTTTGCTGTAACATTTTGTGATACTGCTGTTGAATTGAATTTTATGGTTTAAGTGCGAAGAACATGATATTTGATAAATAAAGGTAACACACAAAACAAAAAAAAAAAAAAAAAAAACGGCCATTTAGGCGAAATATAAAATTTGAAAATTTTCAGATTTTTTAAATTTTTATTTTGCTCTATAAATGTGTATATAAGACAAAGCTATATTATTATATTTCCTCATACTCTCTCTCATCTTTGAACTTCGTCATTTGCCATTACGTTCTCAGAGCGTTTCGCCTCGGTTACGGTGAAGGGTGTGTCCGTGTTGAAGTGGTATTAAGTAACAAAATAGGAACAAGGTATCCATGGTGGATCCGGTACCAACGGACCGTGTCTCAGGTGCCGAAACCAATCCCCAACTGGGTGGACCACCGTGGGAAAGTTAGAAAATGCCCGCTCGGACGACGAGGATTTAACGCTGGATGACCCCACCACAATGACCAAAGCAGCGCGAAGAACGGAAGCTGGCGGCGCGTTTCGCTTACGGATGTTGCGTCATCAACTTCAGTTCCGTGTAGGATGGAAGCCATTAAGTCAAGTTGTTTGGTTTCTGCCGTCGTCAGGTAGATTTTTTTAAGGAAGGCGTGGGGTAGCGGGTTCATGATGGGGATGTCCGGATTAAATTTGCAGGAATATACGGTAGCGCAGGATTCCATTTACGTGAAGTGGAACAATTGATATACCGTTGTTTGTTTGATTGAAGCTAATATCAGATTTTAGCTTTTATTGTGAGAATAAACATGACAACGTTTTCCGGTGCTGGTGATATGCGGTAATTCTGGATTATGTAAAAATCTTCTTGTTTTTCTACATCTCATGCGCAATATTTATTTGTTTATTTGCAGTTTTTATGGCTTCGTGTTATTTAATATCGTATCGTATCCACTGGTTTGAATATAAGATAGTCTGGCAAATACTACGAATCTTTGTTTAAAAAATAAATAAATAAATAAAATAAATAAGGTAATTCGATTTTATTCGGTTAAGGATTACAAAAATTAAGATCAAAGTTTATTGTCTTATTAATATTAAAATTATGCATTATTTCTTTTCTGTTTATAGAACTTCTTCCTAAAATACCTTCTTAAATATGACATGATTTCTGAGCTTCTAAGGCACCTTTTAAATCGAAAAATCGAAGTCAGTTTATAATTAATGCTCTAATCGGCAAATTTTAAATCAGAGAACCTTTTATTTTAATAGTGAAATACTTTAAATATTGGTTGCTCATTTCTATGCACTTAACTTACTCTGGATATTTCTGAAAGGGAAAAAAAAGGGATTTTTTTAAAATATTATTTCAAACTTGTAACTGAGTTATTATAAAATGTAAGGGAATAATTCTTTTAATTATACATACTTATCAGTTTTTTTTACCCTTAATTTCAACAATACATATTCTAAAACTCTTCTTTATTACTTCCTTAAGTACGCATCTCATAGAATTTGCTTTACAATACTTTTTAGCAGATTGCTTTCCGGTGCGAACAATTCTTGCTTAAATAGTTTTATAAACGTATTTGTCAACAGGATTTCAATTTATGTTTACAATTCAATGTTAAGGTTATTATATATTTAGATAATAACTTATAATTATTATATAAACTTAGATACATTTAATAATTAGATTTCTTCACGGTAACTTTCACAGGAGTTTATGAATGAATAAATCCTTCATTTCAAATATATTTATAAATAATTTAATAAATATTTACGTATTTTGTTATAATATTTTTTCATTTTCGGCATGTACAAATCTTTCATTTCTGTGCATTCACTAATTTTTTGAGTAAAGTAAATTACAATAATTTAGCACATACCAGAAATTTTTACACGAGCATGAAGAAGCGAGCATAAATCTCCAATTTCTAAAAAAAAAAAAAAAAAAAAAAAAGACTTGCGTGGGAAACATTTAAGAATCCGGATTCATTAAGAGGACCATTCATGATCGGACCTCCTTTGACAGGATACACAAATGTTTTCACCTCCGTCGATTAATTCGCAAATGTATCTGTCTTCTGTTCCACACATTTGTGTAAAACTGCATATAATTTTACACAAATGCGTGGTTACAAATCAAGGAAAAGTTAATTTATTGGCATATCTGGGTGCATATTTATTTATTTTGACGAGGATTCCAGCATTTGGTGAAAATTTTATTTTTTAATTAACCCAAATAAGTAAAAAGTGTAAATCCAAAGTGATTACACAGTCCAGTCACATTAATGTGATCACCACGTACTTTCCATGTCAGAGTTAAATAACCAATCACAGAAGGCAGGTGGCAGCACAGTGCAGTTGAGCGTATATAAAGGGTGTGTGAGGGCTTCGGAAAACATTTCAATCGTTGGCGTAATGCAGAAACGAAGCGATTTATCCGACTTCCAAAAGGGCATGATCATTGGCTTTCGGGCCAAGGGTGGAAGCATTTCCGAAACGGCTGAGTTTGTGAACTGTTCGCGTGCCGCCGTGGTAAAAGTGTACCGTGCATGGCAAAATGGGACTGTCCAAAATCAGCGACGTGGCAAATGTGGTGCACCACGGGCCATAGATGACAGAGGCGAACGACGGTTGCGGAGATGCGTTCGGGCAGATAGACGGGCTACCGTTGAGCAACTGACCACCAAAATGAACCAAGGGGCTACCAAAAGTGTCTCCCAAAGTACTATTCAGCGAACATTGCTGCGTCTGGGCCTCCGAAGCAGACGCCTGGTTCGTGCACCTATGCTGACTGCTGTTCATCGACGGCGAAGGCTAGAATTTGCACGCCAGTACAGCAGCTGGACGTCCACTGAGTGGCGACAGGTTGCGTTTTCGGATGAATCGCGTTTTATGCTCCATCGGACAGATGGACGTTGGCGTATAAGGCGTGAAACCTCTGAAAGGAACCACCCTGCAACCATTGCCGGAACGGTCCAAGCTGGAGGCGGGAGCATTATGGTCTGGGGAATGTTTTCCTGGCATTCTCTAGGTTCACTGATCATTGTGGAAGGCACAATGGATCAATACAAGTACGCATCTGTCCTTGCGGACCATGTTCACCCCTACATGCGCATTGTTTTTCCTCAGGATGATGGCATCTTCCAGCAGGACAATGCGAGGTGCCATACAGCTGCCAGTGTACGTGCGTGGTTCGAAGAGCACCAGGATGAGTTTACCGTCCTCCCCTGGCCAGCAAACTCACCTGACTTAAACCCAATCGAGCATCTGTGGGACCATCTCGATCGAGTTGTTCGCGCCATGGATCCTCAACCGCGTAATCTAGCGCAGCTGGCCACGGCATTAGAGTCGGCATGGCTCAACATCCCAGAGAACACCTTCAGGGACCTATGTGACTCTCTTCCTGCACGTCTCGCAGCAGTCCGCTCTGCGAAAGGTGGTTATTCTGGCTTTTGACAGATGGTCACATTAATGTGACTGGACTGTGTATTTGTCAGTTATATAAAAATAAAATAACAATATATGGATGACCAAAAAAAACTATTTTATTTAAAATTTTTTGGAGTTACAGGGCGTTAATATTTTGGAACAACAATCTGAAAAGTGAAACGGACATTCAAAGTGATTCAACGCAAAATCGCAAAACGAAAACAATAGTCCTTCAGGGACAAAGCCCCTTTGGACTTAAAAAAAAAAAAAAAAAAAGAAAAAAAAAAAAAAGTACTTGTTACAATAATATATGGATGACTAAAAAATTATTTTATTCAAAACATTTTGGAGTTTGGAACACAAAATAAAAGCTGCGAATACTCTATCAAGGGTATCGAAAGACGTATACAATTTTGAAGGTATCGTAAGGTATTTTTCATGTTTTCTAAAATCTATATTTTTGTAGTTCAACAGCTTAGAATTTTATAAAACAAATTCATAATTAATATCGCTGTTTTTAGTTTTCGAAAAATAACCAAGATGTGATTTTTGCGTAAATGTCACTAAACTATACAAATTACTAGTATTGTCCATCACACAATGAATGTTTCTTTTATGCGGAAGTGTCCCGTTTTTCGATTTGTATGGAATTGTCGTGTGTCGAAATACTATCAGAGCGCTGTCAAGGGAGTTTCTGAATGTAAACAAAAAACACCTCATCTGGAAACCGAAGCCTCGGAGCAGTGCTTCACTCGCAGTGAGGGCTTGGTTCCTCCGTCCTGTCTGACCTCCATGGTGGTGGATGACAAATCTCCATCACCTGAATTTTGTCTAGAAGGTGACGGTTATCGTTCCGAAATACATAATACCCTTCAAAGTGGCATGCGAACTAAAATGGGGTGGAAGATAACTTTTCGTCACCCGTATTTGGTCTACAGAATCTGGTGACATTTACAGTTCCGAAAAACGTAATAACTTGTACACTGGCGTCCAAACAAAAATATGGTGGACGATAACAACATTTCATCACCAGAATTTTGTCTACAGGGGAAAGCAAATAGGAATTACAAGGGGGGAAAATGCAAAGAATTGCAACATTTCTTCGTGCACTCTGTTGTGAGATCAAGCAAGTAAACTGGAGATATGTGGTTCGATTCCTAATAGCCTCTCCGAAACAAGATACAGTTGACTTTCCCCACTTCCCGTTCCGTACAGATTAATAAGCTCTTCCCCCCTAGCTTATTAAAATGCCTAATTGAAGAACCCACGAGAAACATGAAATATTTAATCTTGTAAAAACTGTTGATTTTCTCAGGCTGTGCAGTAATTCCTGAGGTTCCGGGAATGATTATTTTTGTAGAAAATCTTGAGGAAAAAAAAAAGAATTTTCTTAATTGCGAAAGCTTATTCGAATACTATACTTTCTGTTTTTTTGGGGGGGAGGAGAATTACTATGTTTATGCTTATGAATGTAGCAGTAAGTAAACAAATTTTAAAAGTTTTCTTCTTCCGCTATCTTTTTCTTTTCAAAGCACAAACTTTTTAAGTCTTCAGAAGTTTTCTAACGAAGATACAGAAACAGAGAAAGCGATTTGGGACTGGACATTCAAAATGCGATCGAGGCTCCAAAATCGACGAGAAGCCAGTCGCTTGTGCCACGCTACAGCACATGCTGAAAGGGTTTTTCGCCCCTTTTCCTTTCCCTTACATTTAGTCTAAGTTATAAAGGGAAAGAAGACAAAATGGCAGGCAACAAAAAAAGACAACACCAAATGTGATTGCCGTGTGGACATCAGAATGCTTTCGCAAGCCAAAACTCAAAAAAATGACCAGTGAATCTAGAATCCCAGAGACACCTTCTTCTGCCTCAAAACAGACTGCGAAATACACACACACATAAACAAATAAACAAACCAGAAACAGAAAAAGCAAAAATCACGCTGCTAGAAATGGAAATAATACAAAGATGGCGGCTGCTGAACAAACACAAACCCGAAGAAAAAGAAAGATAAAAAAAAAAAATTGTAGCGCGAGTCCACGCTCTGTGAAATGGCGAAGTGATGACTGAAGCTGACAAAGAAAGGATGATGTGTCACTATTTATTTCAGATCTGATGGAGTGGCGAACAGGGCAAAAAACAGGAGGAAAAAAAATGGCTGAAGAACACACGCTTGTCCGGTTTCTTTATACAGCAAGGGAGTCGAATTAGGCCTAATCGCTGTTCGCTGCTGTGAGCAGCTGCTTCAAAGCACCAACCTGTCTTCTTCAGCTATGCTTTCAGCCCCCCCCGGCATCTCCCTGTTCCCACTATTTCTGTGTTCCACGCAGACGACATCTGTTAAATTCTGATTTCGCAAGAAGGAAGGCAACAACTCTCCCCCGCTCTTCTTCCGAACACCTCATCTTTCACAAGTGTGACAGTACGCGGACGCTGTTGTGTTGCAGGAATCACTTAAAATTTTGGCAATTTTTTTTTTGGTTCTATTTTCGTTTGTAAAGGAGGGTTTTATGACCGTTGTTTATAAGTCCGCCACTGCTATTTGGGTACATTGTTAAATCCAGATTTGACTGAAGAACGGTCATTTATCCCCAAGAGAAAGTATTTTGAAATCCAAATATCTTTTTACAAAATAAAAATATATACTTTTACCAATCCTGAGATAAATATTTAGTAACAGACGTTACTAAAGAAATGAGGAAAGTTCTAGGAATTTCTTTTTTATTGTTTTCTTTCCCTTTGCAGCTAGGTTATGTATGATAAAGCAAGGAAAAACAATTTAGAATTTAATCAGAATTCGTGATATTTTGAGAGTTTATGATTATAACCCAACTCTTTTATATTAATGTAGAAGACAAAGACTTCCATTCACAATCACTTTTTCCATCATCTATATACCTTCATCCCCTCCATTTACGAGTGTATGAGAAGCATTTTTGGAATGAAATAATTTTTGTTAATTTATAATTTCAGTTTCCAGTCCTCCTACCCAAAAAATAAAGTTTTGTCAAATAACGATAAAAACGTGAGTGTTATCATACTCATCACACTTATTAAATAAAAAAAACATACTTACAGGAAATGTTTCGTTTACAAAAATTCGAATAACAGAGATTAGATTGTAAGGTAGTCAGTCAGCTAAGTATTCGAATATTAGGTAGCGGAAAATACAGGAACATGGACATTCGCGGAGGGAACATATGGAGTACTTGCCACCCGAAATCAAATAAAACATGTATTTTTGTATTGATGTATGTATAGTATGTGCACATCATACATAAAACCAACTCTTGATATAGATTTAGAATAAGTTTCCCTGCTAGTTTTATTTAGGGAATACCCTTACTTCCCTCCTAGTTTTATTTAGGGAATACCCTTACTTCCCTCCTAGTTTTGTTTAGAGAATACCCTTACTGTATATGATTATAAATCTTCAATTTCCTTAAAATATTTGTTTGCGTTTTTGTATGTAAAAATTTTTGAATTTTGAACAAGGATTTTGTACAAGGATGTACTTACCTACATTTCCATCGACCATATTCAATAAATAAAAACTTCCCCAAACCGTGCGATTTAGTGCCATTATTGGATAAATGACGTCACAACATACGTATAAGATCTTCGCTTTGATCTTGTGTAACCCCAATAAATCTTCAATAAGCCAGTTTAATTTTTGTAAAGAGGTACAAAAGAATTTTTGAAAGAGGTACAACTACTGTTTCTCTGCTTTAGTCACGTATTTTGCAAAAATAAATAAATAAATAAATTTAAGAAAAGCCTAAAACGTTTCAGATTTTAAATTACGTCCAAAGGGGCGTTTTTTTAACATTTTATATGTTACCCTTATTTATTCAATATCATATTCTTCACACTTTAGACATAAAATTCAATTCAACATCAATATTATCATAAAATACTTAAAAACAGCACATCTTCAGAATTTCCGATACACAGTCTCGCGCGCTGGAGATAAATATTTTTTTTTAGTCCAAAGGGATTTAGTCCCGAAGGACTATTACTTTCGTTTTGCGATTTTGCGTCGAATCATTAAAACGTTGAATCACTTTTCAAATTGTTGCCACTAAATGTTATCGCTCTGCATTAAAGTTTAAAAAATGAAAAATCTGCATAAATGTATGCATGTTATTATTATTATTTTTTTTTTTGACGTAGCTTTCTCTTCAAAAATCGTCTGCGTGCGTTGCACGGGAAAATAAAAAGGAATTTTAATTACAGTTCTAAATAAATAGCCAAATAAATGTGAAATTCGTAATAATATTCTCTAAAACTACTACGAATTTTTCATTAACAAACTCAAAGATTTCAAAGCCAGCAATACCAACGTTGTACAGAAAAACATTTTTATCTCCAGCGCGTGAGAGCGTGTACCGAAATTTCTAAAGATATGCTCAATTTAAAATTATTTTGCGATATTGCTGTTGAACTGAATTTTATGGTTTAAGTGCGAAGAACATGGTATTTAACAAATAAAGGTAAC